>PYAF01003782.1:0-12673 GCA_007407185.1 Glycine tomentella
TTTGTCACATAATTGGCTAATGCTAAGCAAATTATGTTTCAGCCCTTCAACATAAAGCACATTGCTGATTTTGGTGGTTAAGCTGTCACCAATGCTCCCTTCACCCATAATCTTTCCTTTGTTGTTATCTCCATATGTGACAAAGCCCCCTTCTTTAAATGTAAGATTCTTGAGCAAGGACATGTCACCCGTCATGTGTTTTGAGCATCCACTATCAAGGTACCAAAGAGAAGAGCTTGCTCTAAGACACACCTACAAAAGAGACAAATTACTTCAAAGGAATAGGTACCCATTTTCTTATAGGTCCAAGTGGGTTAGCTGTTTTCTTTTTCTTTTCTATCCAAATGCATTCACCATTTGGGACATAAAACCTTCTTGCAAAACAATGAAAAGTTGTATGACCTCTTTCCATACAATAGTGACAAGTTATAACATTATATTTTTTTCTAGAGAACCTCCTTTGATTGACTCTTGACTTTTTCTTTTGCTTCTGTTTTGGGAGAACAAACTTGGTCTTTTGTACATTTTTAAAGCTCCTTTTATAACCCAAACCGGAGACACAATCTCAATCTCTGTTGTGTTGAATCACAAAAGTTAAGGGTTATATATATAGTTATTTTCGTAACTAAAATAATCGATTAAATAGGCTCCAGACGCTCCTGTAATCGATTAAAAGCGACCTTTGGATTTCCAGAATTTCAACAAACGGGTCAAATAATCGATTAACCCGTGGTGTAATCGATTACATCAGTTTAAGCAAAATTTCCGTTTAAGTAAAATAATCGATTGTATTACATGGTAATCGATTAAGCCAGTGCAAGCCTAAATCTGGATAGTGTTGATTAATCAATTACAATCCACCGTAATCGATTAAGCCAGCGTGAGTGCAAAACATGATTTAAACTATATAATCGATTACAATGAGTGGTAATCGATTAAGCTAGAGTGACTGTATTTTTCTAAACAAGCATGTAATCGATTACAATATCATGGTAATCGATTAAACCAGTCACAAGGCTAAATCCTAAGTATGCTGATTTTCATGTAATCGATTAATACGACGGAATAATCGATTAAAGTGTTCATGTTTGATTTTCCAGAAAACTTATGAACAAAATAATCGATTCATTTAATTCAATAATCGATTAAAGCAGTGCTACGCTATTTTTCCAAAATATTTAGCTTTTTCTTCAGTTTCAAATCAATTACTTAAAGACTTATATGATGCAATGCTATATGAATGATATGTAACTAAAACTTGGATCATCACAATGCCTTTAGACCTTTTACATTTAAATCAAAAACATCACTTCTTCAAATCTTGATCCATGTTGAAAGCCAAAACCTTCAAGTCTTGAACCTTGCTTGAATCTTCACTTGATCTTCATTCAGCTCCCCCTCAAATCAACAATTTTGTGGCGTCTTTTCTAATGAGGGGCATTCTGACTTTATGTGTCCTTGCTTTCCACATTCAAAGCAAGTGACGGAGGAGAGGTTGTTGTTCTTGTAGGTGCTGTCACTTCTTTTCTTTTGTTGTGGTTGCCTTCTGTTTTTATTCTTCCTCAAAAACTTGGTAAACTTCCTTACTATGAGATTCATATTCTCATGATCATCATCTTCACTTGAATCATCTTCTCTTTCAATCTTTGAAGGTGCAACTTTTAATGATATACTCTTATGCCTTTTATCTGCATTTTCACTGTAACACCCCAAAATTTTGGAAGCATAGTCAACTACTAGGATAAAATGTTGATCAGAGGTAGTATAAAGATTTGGGAGAAATGACGCAAATACCCCTGGATATTTTGGTAAATCACCAAAATACCCCTAGGTAGTTTAGCCAGATATTTTAAAGAGGAAATCTTATAAATACCCTTGGATGTTTTGGAAAACGACCAAAAATACCTACAGGGTAACAATTTCAGAGATATCTTGAACATTTTTGGAAATGACGATTTTACCCCTAGGGTGAGGGGTAAAATTACCAAAATGCCCCTAGGTCAAAACTGACCAAGATGACCTCAGAAATTAATGGGAACCTGAGCATAGGATAAAATACTTTTAGACAACAAATTATCAGCAAGGTTGAGGGTAGAGAACTCTAAAATAGAATTTCTATGAATTTTGGAAGATAGGTTAAAAATAGCTTAATCTAGACTATCCTAGGTATCAGAAAATTATGAGAAAAGCATGGACATAATCTATGGAGTTTTCTCTTAATTATGGGAGGAATAGGTTTCCTAAATAAGTTAGTTTAGTAATTTTAATAATTAAAGACAATATGAACCAATAAGAAATTAGAATTTAGCTATAATGGATAATAAAAGGAAAGTTTGTTGATTTGATTATCCAAGATCAAGCTTTGGCCGTATGATGCAAGATCAATGGAGAAAACTTTAAGAAACTTCAAGAATGGACACATGGAAGGTAGAAAAACACTAGCCAATGAGGTAAAACCTAGTGGAAAGCCAAGCAATGATGGCTTAAGGAGATTTTTGTTGAAGAAAATTTCCTCTTGACTCCTTTGGACACGGACGAAGTTATACGCATTATTTCAAAAATCCCAACGGTCAAAAGTTGGATATGTGGGATAGGAGTATACGTTTAAAATTTTAAAGAAATCCAACGGTTACAAAATTTAGGATGAGTATTTTAATAAAATGGGTTTTGGGATAAAGTTAAGAATGGAAGGAAAATATAAAAATCTTCCTTGGCAAGATTATCTACGAAATTACAAGAAGGAAAAGAAGATTGTTTCCAAGGCTTAGCTACTCCATGTGCACAATCAAGAAGAATGGAGAATTGTCAAGAAAAATCAAGAAACAAGGCCACTTGTATGGATGAAATTCAATATCCAATAAAATGGAACTTAGTGTAAAGTTAAGCAATAATGACCTAGGAAGATATTTGTAAATTTTGGAAACATAAGCTAGCATTCCACGTGAATTAAAGGAATGCTCTTCAAAGAATAAAACTCAACGTGCAAAGGAGAGGAAGAATCAAGATACAAGCCACTTGTAAGGTTAAAAATGACTAGCCAATGAAAATAAAGCAAGTAGAAAGCAAAGATATCATGACTTAAGGAATATATTTGCACTTTAAAAGAGTAAGCACCGTAAACAAGCTTAGACACAAGGGGAACATACGTGCAAATGAAGGGGAGAAAGATGTGGAGTTTTCTTGAAACTTGGCTACTTGGAGGCAAAGGAATGGCTAGCCAATAAGAAAGCACCAAGTAGAAAGCTAATTATAATAACCTTTGATATTTATCAACCATTGGTTACCCTATAAAAAGGAGGAGGTCCGGAAATTTGGAAGCTCCAAGAGAGCTTCAAACCGTGCAAAATACAACCCAAAAGCCTTTCATTTGATTCCTTACTAAAACACCTTTTACCTAGAAACAAAACTAAGGCCTAAATGCTTGAAAGTTACGTGAAGACTAGCAACTCTAGGAGCAAGGATTCTTCAATTTCAAATAAGGAAAAGCTGTCCAAAAGCTTAGGGAAATACGGTATGGGGGAGTTTATGATAGCTTAGTTTGAATATTATTCCTTGCTTCATTTGATTAAGTCTTGTATCCTAAGTGTTTGATGAAATGTCTCAAAGAAATAAAGATTGCTAGGAACATGATTATTTGGATAAATGACTTGGTTTTAGGTTAAAGAATGATTGATGTATAAATAATTAGAGCTCAACTTAATGAATGAGTCAATTATAGGTATTTTAGAGGAAAAACAAATATTTTACTAAAATTAAAGTAGTTATGTTCTACTAAAATTTATAAGTTCCATTAAAAGTGTTTTGGAAATTCTTGAAATATGTCTAGTTTACGCTAGGAATTATGTTGGAACCATGTTTATTTATTCTAGAATTATATTGAATTTTAGGAAATTTAAGATTTAAGTAGTTTTCTTTACAGAATTTTATGATTTAAAGCTTGCACACTATGTGTTTGATAATATGTCACAATGAACAAAATATGTTTAATAATGTTGGCTTGAATCCTTGTTGTTAAGTTGAATTATATTTGTGTGGTTGGTTGCTTTAATAAAAGTTATGTATTATTTCATGTGTTGCTGAGTGTTTCTATGAAATTTTCCATGTAAACTATGATTTATCTGTGAGGAATTTATGAAGTTGAAATATGGTTGTTATGTAAAGCTTGATATGATGATTTAAGAAGTTTGATTTGTTGTTTAAAAGTATATGCTCTGAATGGTCAAAGATGTTGAGCTTTGTGATGTGTTCCACTAGAGTGGGTGGAACTATCTGATATGAGATTTTGAGAAATAAAATAAATGGTGAAAAGTAAATAAGAAATAAAACAAGTCATGGCATAGTTCATCTGCATTTGACCCCTCAGAGTGGAGGGAGGTTTCACTAGAGTGAGTGAAACTATGGTACCCTTTAACCCCTCAGAGTGGAGGGAGGTTTCACTAGAGTGGGTGAAACTATGTTGATTATGGTACCATTTTATGATAAGCTGGGATCTCAGTCATGCATCATATTAAAAAGATAAGCATGCATTTCATGCATCACATGATGGGTATGTATGATATTCTGTATATTTGGATCTGTTGTGTGGTCTTGTTATAAATAAGGCTTTATTCATCTATGTTTATATATGTTTTATTCAAACTATGTTTATCATATACTTACCCCTATTTGTGTCTGTGGTTGACACCTGTGATGACCCCAATTCATTTGGGCGAGCAGGGAAACAGTGAAGCATAAGCTATGGATGATATTGAAGAAGATGTGATGAGGAAGATTGACGTATTGTATTTTGTGTTTGTGTGTATTTTGTTTTTGTGTAATTTGTATTAAATTTAAACAGTCTGTATATTCTTTTGGACGTATATTTGGGACTGTATTATGGACTGTATTTATTTAATATAAATGAACTGTGGTGAGGAAAATCGTTTATGTTACGGAAGAATTATCAAATTAAAGTAATAAGAAAATAATTTTTTTCTCGAAAAATTTATAACTAAGATCATTATAACACAAAGTGGACATGAATTTCATCTAAAAGCAATTAAGCACGAGAGAGTAAAAGGAGGCGTTACATTCACTATGAGTTAATTGAGATAATTCAAGTTCATAGTCTAGGAGCTTACCAAACATATCTGCCATTGACATTTTTCATAAATCCTTTGATTCTTTAATGGCTGTGACTTTAGGCTGCCAATCTCTTGTTAGGCATTTGAGGATCTTGATGTTCAGCTCTTCTTCATCAAAAGTTTTCCCTAGCCCAAGCAAGTGATTTACTATGTGGGTGAACCTAGTTTGAAGCTATGAGATGTTCTCATCATCTCTCATCTTGAACATTTCATATTCATGAATGAGAGTATGTTTCCTTGATTTTCTCACATCATCAGTACCTTTATGCGTAACTTCAAGTAGCTCCCACATTTCATTGGCGCTTTGACACCTAACAGTCCTGAAAAATTCATCGGAAGATAATGCGGAAGTTATCATATTCTTTGCCTTGAAATCATATTGAACCATTTTCTTTTCTATTTCAGACATTTCATCCCATTCTTTTGGTATTGATTTTCCATCAACAATTTTGGTAGGAATGAAAGGACCTTTCTCAATACAATTCCAAGCACCCGGGTCATTAGATTGGATGAAGATTTGCATCCTATTTTTTCGAAAGTTAAAATGTTCTCCTTCAAACAAAGGTGGTCTATTCAATGAGGCTCCCTCCTTGAATGTTATTTGATTAGTATTCATGTTCAAAGATTTAAAAAGATCTTGAGCAAATTACAAGAACCAACTCTTGATACCAATTGAAAATACAATGAACACTTATGCAAATAAACCAAGAGGGGGGGTGAATTGGTTTTACCTCAGAGTTTTAAGAAATTTCCTTTCAAAATTTATAACAGCGAAAGACTTCAAAAGATCGTATCTATTCAAAACCAATTTAGAAAACAATTTACTTCACCAATCAAATCACTCTTGTGCTGTAACTAAGTTTGTATGATGAACAAATTCTATAATTCAAGAATTTAATGAAATATAAACTAAAATCTTAAAACACACAAGATTTATACTAGTTCACCTTTCAACCCCGGAGGCTACATCCAGATTTCTTCCAACCAAATCTTGGTTAGAGTTCCACTATAACAAATATTTGTTCTTTACAAGCTTACAAATGATCTCTCTTACCCTCCCTAGATTAAATTCAAAATCTACTCCCTACAGACTTTTCAAAAGATCAAGAACCAGAGATCCCATCTCTGTTCTTCCCTCTAGAAATCTGTTGCGAACACGGCAAGTGCACCGCTCGTTTCAAGTAATAAATGGGTAAGTGAGTATCGTTCTCCACAGGGATTGGTGTGAAATTCACAGCAAAATTCGGTCCATGCGATCGGAAGTAAAAACAGAAGATGTTTTGAAGAGAATTGATTACTGTGTGTTGAAGAGTTGAATATAAAACTGAAATTAAAATAAGCAGTAAAATAAGTTGAAGTGTTACCAATGGAAGAAGCAATTGTGGTCAGGTACAATCCCCTCTGATCCCTACCTCTTTCACTTAACTGGTTTATCAAGTTTGATCACTCAAATGATACATTTTTTCGATTTTAATAAATCCTAATTCCTTAGCAATTTAGTCCTTTAACAAGAATCCTAATTCCTTAGCGATTCCTATCAAGCATATAAAAGACTATATCATAAGGTTCGCTTATTTCTGATTGTTCAGAGAATGAATCTTTTCTATTTTAGTTAACCCCTAATCCCTTAGCGAATTAACCCTTTAACCTGAATTGAAAACCAAATCCCTTAGTGAGTTCTATCAAGTTAAGCAATTAAAAGAATATATTATAAGTTCTGCAGTCACGCATCCCTATCCCTAGGTAATGAACAACTGTTACTTTACTAAGGTCAGAAACTAGAACCCCAACGTCCCCATTGCGAATCCTAACCCTTAATACCTAAATAGAATGGCCAATTCTAAATAAGAATAAAACAATAAAGAACAGAGTAAAATAAAACAATCAAGAAAATCTCATTCAATACCAGTTAAGTTATAGAGGAGTTCACATCAGTTCATGGCCTTCCCACAATACAAAGTTTAGTCTGCCATAGGCTTCAAGAATACAAAAGCTGTTGAATAATACATGATTCTCCAATAACCTAGCCTTGATTCTTGACTTCCAATGGTTTAGAATGATAAAATATGATAATGGGAGTTGTGGAATGGTGTCCAGTGGTGGTTCTTCAGTCCAAGAGGCCTTGTATTTATAGAATGGTTTAATTAGAGTAACAAAGCATCTTTCTGGGCAAATTTTCGAACTGTATAAGTTTAAATAAGGCAACAGGATCTTTTTCACGCTGATGGCGCAAGAATCCACGCTAATCGCGTGGATTACACGAATGAATTACTGCTTCTAAATCCTGTGGCGCGGATCACGCGAGATGTGGCGCGGATCCCGCCACCTTCACAGCATGATGGCGCTACTCGCGCAGGAGCTGATTTTGGTATCTGGCGCTGGTCGCGCGGGTCTTGTGACTTGGTTTTCTCCTTTCTCTGCTTAATCCTCTTCTTTTAGACATGAAATCATAACTTGGTGATAAAATGAGATAAAATAGAATCATAATAATAAACTAACTTATTCTAACCTATTTCCTAATGATTTAATTGAAATATAACCTAAAACTATCCTAAAACTAAGATGTGTTTGCAACACATCAAACAATTCCCAGATTTAATAGTTGCTGTCCTCAACAACAGACAGAACTCTAAGATAAAAGCAATGATCAATAATCAAACTGAACCACAATTTTACAATCCTAGAATTATCATGCTGAGTATAATCAATTCACATCAAAGCTTCCATGGTACTTTCAAATCTGTCAATTAGTGAGAGTAACTTGAGTGTTCCTCACAGACTTGTGTTTATTCACTCATTCACTCAAGTGTATAAGGCTAATGATTACCCTCTTACTCAACATAATCACATCACTACCATAAGCTTGAAAATATTCTCAACAGATGCAAGCATAACTTGATCAAAAGGTCTTTCAGGCTTGTAACTTGGCTGGGCTAAGGTAGAAAATTCTTTGGATAGTAGCTAATATGAGGCTAGATCCAGTCCCTTAAGTCCCAATCCTGTGGTCTTCCATGTTCCTTATTCATTCTTTTCAAAATCTGGTACTTTATTCAACAATTATTCTCTGTGGTAAATAAAACAAAACAAACAAATAACTTTCTTTTTGATTTTCTTTTCTTTTCTTTTTCTTTTTCTGCTTAAATTTTAAACAATTTACAGAAACTTTCAGATTTTCCACTTGATAGGCTTATTATTCTCCAACTGGCTTTTGCTTGTTTATTCTTGTTCTTCTATACCAATTGAATTCAAGTTGTTTTCCTTCATGCCTTGATGGACACTTCCCTGTGTTTCTGCTGTCATGGACTTGTATTGTACCTTCTCTAGCCTCAGAGAGGTTGGTTAATGGATATGGCTCTGATTTGGGTAACATAAATGAAAGGTTAAAGCTCAAAAAGAGGTACAAATGGAAAAATAATTGAAGGTAAGTCAATTTGGCCCTCGTTTTCGGAAGAAAAAATTGCCTTAATCATGTCAAGTCACACCTGCATCCAGAGAAACAATTCAAGTTCTAGAATACTATGAAATTGGAGTTTCTCAGAAAAAAAATAATTACTGTTTGGCCCAAAATCTCAGGTGCTAAACTCAAGTCAATCATTGCTGACTTCATTTCAAGCAACATTTCAACTTCAACATGCATATCATATAACAACAATTCAAATTCCATTCATGTATCATGCAATTCATGCTATGTTTCATTTCACAAAAGCTTTCATCAGAGAAATCCTATCCATTACTGTGCCCATTCACTTTTTAATCTGAAAAATCTGATGTGCTGCCAACCTTTATTGAAATAATCAACTAAAATTTTAACTAATAAAAATTTTCTGTTGGACATCCTTTGTTTCTGGAATGTGATTCAACAAATAATGCATATGCACCCATTCCCAGATTTAGAAAATTGTTGTCCCCAACAATAATTGAAAAGGATTATGTGCTGCTAAAAACTCAATCATGTATGCATTATTTGAGAAATCACAACCAGAATGAACATTAATCCAAACAGAACTTATTTAAAACAATAAAGTAACAAAACAGCTAACCTAAAAGTAATATAACACACTGAAAATTAAAAATAAGAACAATAAACAAATGAATAGTCCTTGGTTGTCACTTTGCTGCAGGATGCAGCAGCACTTCCTTCTTGTCTTCCTCAATCTCTTCACCCTGAAATGCAGAAAAATTCCAGACATATACCTGATGCAGTGGGGTGAATTCCCAGATTTGATCCTTGCATTGTGGTTTAGATCAAGTAGACTGTGCATTAGTTAATAGTATTCAAAAATAACAACACAGTTCAAAGCAAGCATGTTTACAAGCATTTGGGAAATCAATCTGCCCAGAATTTCGCAGCGTGCCTATGATTCCCAGATTTAAAACTGTGAGAACTCTCAAAAACAAATTAAACAATGCAGTAATATCAGTCATCAGGGTTCTCATTGGGCAATCAGTGTTCTTTATGCCCTTCAAAAACAGTTTTCAATTAAAATCTTGGTTCAGGAGAACCAATATTTCACTTAGTACCAACAAGATAACAAACAACAGGTGGACAATTCATTATATTTACAATAACAAGCATGGTCCAGCTATCCATTTGGTTTAGTTACAAGCAGCAGATGAGTCTTAATAATTCCCAGATTTGATTCATTAGATGTACTAACCCAGATATAATGCAAACATCTTATGCAGACACCACTTCAAGTTCACCAGTGGTCAGTACACACTATGCACATTATGACAGAGAATTGAATAGCCTCACCTGGATTCCCAGATTTAGCCCAGTGTGTGGCCTTAAGTCATGCTGGCCACAAGTCATATTTAATTCTTGGTTACAATGAAAGCAGACTTCACAAGTTCAGGCACAGCACAGGCATATATGTGTACAGCTAAAATCGAATCAATGTGCTTATGCTTTAATCCAACTCAAACCAGTTAATGGATTACAGTTCAAAGCCTTGAGTCTTAAATTCCCCAGTTTACCCTTTTCTAGAAAACTGTTTCCAGCATCTCGCGTGATCCGCGCGGCAGTTGGTGCGATTCGCACGGCTAGTCACTGAAGGGCTTTTTAGCTCGAACATTTGGCGCGGTTAGCGCCATTGTCCACGCGGTTAGGGTGAAATGATGCAGAAGGGGGTTCTGGTTCGAACTGCTCGCACGAAAATCCACGCCACTAGCATGAAGAATTGGCTTTAGGCACGAATTGATGGTGCGGTCAGCGCCACTTGTCAGGCGATTAGCGTGAATTGCCCGCATTGGGGCGTAGTTAGCGCCGCACTTGGCGCAATCCGCGCGGTGCCTTTGACAGCCCTTTGTCTTTCTTTTTGGATTGCTTTTTGTTTTAATTCACTAACCAAAATGCATAAAACTGAAAATTACTAAATTTTAAACATGCATAAATATAAATCTAATGTGATCAAAATTAAAAAGGACTTAAAGAACCTAAGTATTCACATTAATCATCAAGCTCTCGGAAAGGATTCCAAGAAATGCTCATTTAACGTCTTGAGCTAGACGCTTCCTTCTGTCAATCATTTGTCAATATAAGTGGAATAGAAACGGCGTCTCTATCCACTTGGTCTCCAAGGAAAAGCTTCAGCCGACATTTATTAACCTTAAAAGTCCTGCCCTTGTCTAAAGAGGAGATTTCTGCTATTCCATATGGACAAACCTTTTGCACTAAGAAAGGGCCAGACCAGTAGAGTTTTAACTTACCTGGGAGCTTCAGGCGAATTTTGGAGAGCAATACTTGTTGTCTTGGCTCAATTTCTTTTTGGCGAATTTTGTTGTTACGTCATTTCTTAGTTTTCTCTTTACAGGTCCTAGCATTCTCATCTGCAGTTACATGTGTCTTCCCTGCAGTTTGACATCTCCCAGGTGCAGCATTCAGCTTTTTGGCACATTTCTTCTCAGATGTTTTCACAGCCTTTTCTAGAATGCTTTTCAGCTTAACCTTTTGTGCTCCCACCGGAATGTCATCATCCTTTTTCTCCAGTACTTCCAGCACAGGTTCAATATTTTCTGGTGTAGACTCTTGGTCTGCAGTGTTCAATTTTGTAGCAATGTCTGCTGAAGTATTTTCTGCTGCTGCTGCATTTTCCTCTGCTGCATTATTTTCTGCTGTCATACCTGCACAGCCCACATGATCCAAAATATCTAGTCTAGAGCAATTATGTTTGTCAGATGGATTTTTCATAGTATCAAAAACTTTAAAAACAACAGATTCATTATCCATCCTAAGCTCCAATTTGCCGTGCTCTACATCAATTAAGGCCCTAGCAGTTGCTAAAAATGACCTTCCTAACAACAGAGGGATTTCACTTTCACCCGCCATATCTAAAACAATAAAGTCCGCAGGGAAGATGAATTTATCTACCTTTACTAGAACATCCTTAATTACCCCAGATGGTTTCCTTAATGAACGGTCTGCTAATTGCAAGGAAACTCTAGTGGGTTTCAATTCAGAAATACCTAGGGACTTACACATTGACAATGGCATTAAATTTATCCTAGCCCCTAAATCACATAGTGCCCTCCCTACATTTATGTTTCCTATGGCTATAGGGATATTAAAACTTCCTGGGTCTTTCAATTTTGGAGGAAGCTTCCTCTGAATGATGGCACTACACTCCTCAGTGAGTGCTATGGTCTCACAACCCTGCAGTTTGTGTTTCTTAGACAAAAGCTCTTTCATGAATTTTGCATAATTAGGCATATTGGCTAATGCCTCAGCAAATGGAATATTAATGTGTAACTTTTTAAACATGTCTAAAAACTGGCAAACTGCTGCTTCTGGATTTGTTGTTTGGTCTGCACTGGATATGGGGGTTTCTCAAAGCGAGAGAAATCCCACTTCTTCTGTGGAGATGCAGAATTTTCATCTTTCTTCTCTTTTTCTGCAGGTTTTTCTTCTTCTGCATCGGTTGCTGTATTCTTCTTCTCAGCTTCTTTATTGCTTACCTCAGGCTTTTTTGGTGGAGTGAGCACCTTATCAATCCTGGTGGTGATAGCATTGACATGTTCCCATGGGTTTATAACTGTCACTGGGAAACTTTCCTTGTGGCCTCTCAGAAATTTGCTTCGCCAATTGACCAATTTGAATTTCAAGATTCCGGATGGAGGCATCTTGATTTCTGTGGTAAGCTCTAGTCTCTTGGATGAAAGCATTTGTTGCCTGTATGTGCTCAGTGGTTGATTGTGACAGCTGCATCACTACCTTCTCAAGTTCAGAAATACTAGTGGTTGGAATGGGAGGAGGCTGCAGATAATTACTAGACTTATAGTCTAATCCTCCTCCTTGAGCGTTCCTCTGGTAGTTGTTTCCCGCAGCAAAATTGTTGTTTCTCTGATATGGCTACTGCTGTCTCTGATCATTCCACACTCCATTAACCTGCACAGGATCAGCTCCAACAAGAATAGGACATACATTAGATTCATGCTCACCTTGGCAGTACTCACAGATGACATGTGGTTTGCTGGCTGCCACTTGAGCTGCAGAGACTTGTAATCTATCAATTTTCTCAGTCAACTTGGCCAGCTGTTGGGCCAAGATTTTC
>PYAF01003782.1:12773-24055 GCA_007407185.1 Glycine tomentella
ACCTGCACAGGATCAGCTCCAACAAGAATAGGACATACATTAGATTCATGCTCACCTTGGCAGTACTCACAGATGACATGTGGTTTGCTGGCTGCCACTTGAGCTGCAGAGACTTGTAATCTATCAATTTTCTCAGTCAACTTGGCCAGCTGTTGGGCCAAGATTTTCTGCTCTGCAAGCATGGCATCATTGCTGGACAACTGGATTGGTTCTCTCTTTGGCTGAATGGTGATGCTCTCATTTTCATTTCGGGCCAGAGAATTAATTAGCTCATAGGTCTGAGCTGCAGTTTTGGACCTTATTGTACCCCCTGCTGCAACATTAACAATCATACGAGTTTCAGGAGTCATACCATTAAAGAAAATACGTACCTGCTTACCCACAGGCATGTCATATTGTGGACATCTCCTGATCAATTCTTGGAATCTGTTCCAAGCAGCACAAGGGATTCTTTTCCATTCTGAGTAAAGTTGGTGATTTCATTTACCAACCTGTTATATTTGTCCATGGAAAAGTATTGGGCAAAGAATCTTGAGACTAAGTCCTCCCAAGTTGAGATGCTATTTGATGTTTGTCTATTTAGCCATCTTCGTGCATTTCCCTTAACAACAAAAGGGAATAGGCTTAGTCTTACCGCATCATCTGAGACCCCTTGGTGTCTGATAGTGTCACAGATTCTCAGAAATCTGTCAATGAAGTCATGTGGGTCTTCAAAATCTTCTCCTCCAAACTGACTTTGTTCCACCAATACTATCAACGAAGGATTTATATCAAAGTGATTAGCTTGTATTGGTGGCCTCACAATGCTGGAGTTGGGTCTTGTGAACATAGGAGCCAGAATATCCTCCATCAGTTCATCCTCCGGTCTTGGCTGATTATTCCTTTCTTCAACCATCTCTGCTTCTGACTCTAACTTAGGGATTGAATCAAAGTCAAAATTTTCAGCTTCTCTCCTTCTTCTTTGTCTGGCTAGTCTCCTTCGGATGGTTCTTTCTATTTCAGGATCGAACTGTAAATCCTCAGAGTTAACTGAACCTCGCATAAAACTTAGAGAAGTGATTAGTAACGAAAATTCCAATCACAAAGATTAAAATCACTGTAAAATCAGTTTACCAATCCCCGGCAACGGCGCCAAAAACTTGTTGCGAACACGACAAGTGCACCGCTAGTTTCAAGTAATAAATGGGTAAGTGAGTATCGTTCTCCATAGGGATTGATGTGAAATTCACAGTAAAATTCGGTCCATGCGATCGGAAGTAAAAACAGAAGATGTTTTGAAGAGAATTGATTATTGTGTGTTGAAGAGTTGAATATAAAACTGAAATTAAAATAAGCAGTAAAATAAGTTGAAGTGTTACCAATGGAAGAAACAATTGTGGTCAGGTACAATCCCCTCTGATCCCTACCTCTTTCACTTAACTGGTTTATCAAGTTTGATCACTAAAATGATACATCTTTCCGATTTTAATAAATCCTAATTCCTTAGCAATTTAGTCCTTTAACAAGAATCCTAATTCCTTAGCGATTCCTATCAATCATATAAACGACTATATCATAAGGTTCGCTTATTTCTGATTGTTCAGAGAATGAATCTTTTCTATTTTAGTTAACCCCTAATCCCTTAGCGAATTAACCCTTTAACCTGAATTGAAAACCAAATCCCTTAGTGAGTTCTATCAAGTTAAGAAATTAAAAGAATATATTATAAGTTCTGCAGTCACGCATCCCTATCCCTAGGTAATGAACAACTGTTACTTTACTAAGGTCAGAAACTAGAACCCCAACGTCCCCATTGCGAATCCTAACCCTCAATACCTAAATAGAATGGCCAATTCTAAATAAGAATAAAACAATAAAAAACAGAGTAAAATAAAACAATCAAGAAAATCTCATTCAATACCAGTTAAGTTATAGAGGAGTTCACATCAGTTTATGGCCTTCCCACAATACAAAGTTTAGTCTGCCATAGGCTTCAAGAATACAAAACTGTTGAATAATACATGATTCTCCAACAACCTAGCCTTGATTCTTGACTTCCAATGGTTTAGAATGATAAAATATGATAATGGGAGTTGTGGAATGGTGTCCAGTGGTGGTTATTCAGTCCCAGAGGCCTTGTATTTATAGAATGGTTTAATTAGAGTAACAAAGCATCTTTCTGGGCAAATTTTCGAACTGTATAAGTTTAAATAAGGCAACGGGATCTTTTTCACGCTGATGGCGCGAGAATCCACGCTAATCGCATGGATTACACGAATGAATTACTGCTTCTAAATCTTGTGGCGCGGATCGCGCCACCTTCACGGCATGATGGCGCTATTCGCGTGGGAGTTCACGCTGATAGCGTGAACCATTCGAAGCTAGGCTCTGATTTTGGTATCTGGTGCTGGTCGCGCGGGTCCTTTGACTTGGTTTTCTCCTTTCTCTGCTTAATCCTCTTCTTTTAGACCTGAAATCATAACTTGGTGATGAAATGAGATAAAATAGAATCATAATAATAAACTAACTTATTCTAACCTATTTCCTAATGATTTAATTGAAATATAACCTAAAACTATCCTAAAACTAAGATGTGTTTGCAACACATCAAAATCCTTTCTAGACAAAGCTTTAAAGAATACAAATGTCATATGAAATTACAACACAATTACAAAACAAATATCAACCAAAATCAAGCTTTATGTTCAAGAAAGATATCACCTTATAATCCTCAGCAATTTACAATGATATGAATGATGCAATCAACCTGAGATTATATGCAATAGATGAATATAACTCTTTCTTGATGGCTTTCTTTAATCACTAGCTTGAACAATTCTTCAATCTTTGATAAACAACACTAAAAACACAAGTAACTCTCCATGAAACATCATATTTGATTATCTCACTAATCTCAGTATTGGGTACTCTTGAGAGCTTTAGAATGTGTCTATCACAAGGCTTGCACGAGTATTTCTATTTTTCTCACTTGGTCTAACACAGACCCAGCTGTTCTATTTATAAAAAAACAATTTTAACTAACTGTAATCGATCAATTCTTCAATGTAATCGATTATTTCAACTATTGTAATCGATTATTTTAATCATATAATTCTTCAATGTAATCGATTATTTTAATCATATAATCGATTAATTCATCAGAAATCTGGAAATTTGTCACGAACAAAATAATCGATTAAGTCATCTTGTAATCGATTAATCCAGATGAACTCATTTTTTTTCAAAGCACACATGTAATCGATTAAGTTCCTATTTAATCGATTAACACAGTCCATGCCTAAAACTTAACAATGCATATTTAATCAATTACAAACATCTGGTAATTGATTAAACCAGATGAACATGTTGTGTAAAATTATGCAGAAGCTTATGTAATCGATTATTTCTCAAGATAATTGATTATCACAGAAAGTTTCTGATTCTGTGTTAAGCTTATTTAATCGATTACGAACCAGTGGTAATCGATTAAAATGTTCATAAGGCAATTTCCAGAAAACATACACATGCTGTAATCGATTATTTCGCCAATGTAATCGATTAAAGCAGTGAAAAAATGTTTTATACAATTCCTAATTGCCTTAATGAAATTTCTATGACTTAGATTATTACCACATGATTAATTCTATTCAAATGAATGTATGAATGCATGAATTATCAAAAGCTAATGAGGATTATAAAGCTTTATCTAATGAACCAAGCTTTAAACAAAATTACATATGCCATCAAATTGATTGGGCATGTAAAACATCAAAAACCTCATATGCTTCAATCATCTTGAATCCTTTGCTTCAGCTTCCTCAATTCTAACACATCCATCTTTTGAATCATAAGAGATTCAAATGGACTGTAAGATGGTTGAGTAGGGCCTTCTTCTTTAGCATCTTCATCAGCTTCCTCTTCAATTCCAGCAGCAGCAGCAGGGACTTGTTGGTCAGCCATTTGCCATCCTTGAAGGGTTTTGACCATCCATAGCTTTGTGAGATGTTTCTCTTTGATGAGGTTGTTGCTTGAGTTAGTGTTGTCAACAACCTCATTAGAGACATCTATATTGAAATAATCAATAAACCTGGAAACAAGCACATCATAAGAAAATGGGTAATTCATTAACCTCTTGGACTTAAGCATTATCTCCTCAAGAATAAGAATCCAATTCATCTGAATTGAATTCTTGAGACCATACACAAGTTGCAGGTCATCATAAGTGGCTTGGGCATGGTTGGTGGCTCTAGGAGTGCGGATGTAGGTGATTATATAGTGGAGGAGTCTGTCTTCATGGGTCATAGGGTCAGTGCTGAGCCTAACTTTCAACCTCATTTGGGGATCAATAAGCATCCCCCTATAGGTCTCAACCCTATTGTATCCCCCAGCCTCTTCTTCAAATTTCCTTTCCCCTTCAAAGGAAATTTCAGCCATTGCTTCCCAGACTTTTGGAGTTATTTCCATGGCAACTCCATTCACTTGGTACAAAAGAGTCCCATCCATGGAACCCTTAGCACAGGTGTAGAACACCTTTTCTAACTCAGGGTAAAATGTACCCTTCATCTCAACAAACTTCCTCAATCCATGGGTTTCAAGAAAAGCAGGGAATTGAAAACCTTCCCTAATGAACCAGTCAAGTTCAAGGTGTTTGGGAGGACAGATTAATTTGGTGGCATTGAATTGAAGGTGGGTCATCTTGTCTCTCTGATATTGCTTTGTCGAGAAGCATCAAAAACAATTATATTAAGCTAATTCTGTAGCACAGAGCTAACCTAGGTCGACTCAGAGACACGATCAATATGGTTCTAGCTTCAAATCATTGATAATAATAAGGGGGGATTTTTGTCGAACAGTTGGTATGTGTAAAGTAAAACATACAAGAACACAAACTAAAATTAAAGAACAATGCATAAATTAACAAGATTATCAAGGAGTAAAGTAAAACAGATTAGAAAGCATCAATCCAATTCACCAACCCAAGCTTTTCGAATCATCATCATTCTCATAAATTGATTCTATCATGAACATTCATTCAATCTCAATAGAAGCAGTTCAATCGACTCTACTCCTAAATTAATTGAAACCACAACCCTAACTGAAATATCATTCAATTAATCTTGTGATTATCATTTGAAATTAGGACATGAATCCATAATCCTAACTCGCTTTCAATCCTAAATGTAGTCATAATCATGAAAACATAATAGAAATTGAAGAAGAAGGTGAACATTCAAATAGAATTTGAAATACCAAACCGGAACTCCAATTCTTCTCTTGCTTGAGTTAGATCCTTGGATTGATTAATGTTTTAGCCTTCCATGATGATCACCAAGGAAAGCCCCATGAAATGAGTGCATTAAAATAGAAGGATAGCAAGATAAAAATGAAGAAGATGAAGAACAATGAAGAACAAATGAGAGAAAATAAAGAACAAGAGTTTGATCCTAAAAACTAAAAGAAAGAAAAGTAAAAACTGTTTTTATTGAATGTAAAAAAAGTTGTCCAAGTTTTCACTAAAGTCACTAATATATTAGTGACTAAGTTCTGAAAGTAGAATGGGTCATAAACAAACCCAACAATCTAATTATTTACTATTTACAACCATGAAAATCAAATTCGCAGCCCAAAATTACAAGTGCAGAGGTGCTAACTTCGAAGCTTAAAATGACCCTCAAAATGACAGAATTGGCCTCGGGCTATTTCTAGCAAACTAGTAGATCTTTTCATTATCTTTCCAGGGACTCCTAGAATACTGCATTCGGAGATCGGTAGCACTCTATAGGCCCTGCACAAGTCAGATACGTTAAGTGAGAAAAAATCCAAAAATACGCAACAATTAGCAATTAAGTCCACTTACTTGCCTAGGCCAAAAAAGTGAATTAGAATAGGAAAATAAAGGTCCAAGAGAGGTCAAATAAGCTAAGAAGGATAGAAAAATATTCAACTAAAACCACTCTATCACTCTCTCAACAGGAAACCAGTGATCTAACCTATTGATAACATGGTTAGAGGTTTTACCATCCTTTCTTTAGAAGGTTTTGACTCTCTTAGATGTAGACATTGCTAAAGAGGGATGAGAGACTATTTGGGCAGAGTTTCTAAACTCAGAGGGAAGAAGAACACAACAGTGTTTCAAGAAAGAAGAAGAAGATTGGTGTGATTTCTTCCTTCAACAAGAGTTGTATTTATAGAAAATTTTGGGCTCCAAAGATTCAAAATTTGAAATTAGGAACAGTTAATACGAATTAACCCACTACCATTAAGGAACAGAAGATTCAAATTTGAATTAGGTGGCAGTTGGACAGTTACAATTTCCAAGAAAACCTGGCAGATTCTGCAGTAACTCCATGAATAATCGATTAATTCGTACACAAAATCAGTTTCTGCAGAATCTATAATCGATTAATTCGTCATGTAATCGATTATTTCAGTGAAATCCAGTTATTGAAGATGAAGTGTAATCGGTTATTTTCCTTATGTAATCGAATATTACAGAGAGATTTGAAATACATAGTCAATTTGCAGCTTGTGTAATCGATTAATTCGATCTGTAATCGATTATTCCAGAAGGATTTGAATTTTTAAAACAGATTCTCAGTAATTTAATCGATTACCATTTACTATAACCGATTATTCCAATGAATTTAAATTTTGCAAAAGGATTTTTATACATTGTAATCGATTAATCCGTGGCTTAATCGATTATTACAGAGAAATTCATATTCTGGAATTGTTTTTCTATGAAGAATAATCGATTATTTTGCTTGTGTAATCGATTACATAAGCTCAAATTTCATTCTAAGCCGTGTTTCAAGTTCATTTAATCGATTATTTCGTGCTCTAATCGATTATTACAATGAAAACATCAGAATGAACAGTGTTTTATGCAGCACAACATGGAAATTGAAAGCTTATGTGATGATGGAACAAGTATGAAGCTATATCTCATAGATAGGCACATAACAATCATGCTAATAAAGATTATATTCATCCAAGATACCTAGTATGTTTCTAAGAGTATAGAATCTATCTCTAGCCAAAGGTTTAGTGAATATATCAGCCAATTGATTATGAGTATCAATGAAGTCAATTTTGATATTACCTTTTTGGATGTGATCTCTACGGAAATGATGCCTTATCTCAATGTGTTTGGTCCTTGAGTGCATTATTGGATTCTTGAAAATGTTGATAGCACTTGTGTTGTCACATAGCAGAGGTATTTCTTTTAATTCTACACCAAAATCTTGTAATTGTTGCTTTAGCCATAAACTTTGAGCACAACAACTTCCAACTGAGATGTATTTAGCTTCAACTGTTGATAAAGCAACATAAGATTGTTTCTTGCAATGCCATGAGATCAATGAACTTCCTAGTGGATGACAAGTTCCACTAGTGCTTTTTCTATCCAACTTGGACCCTGCAAAGTTAGAATCAGAATAACCAACAATAATAATTGATGCACCTTTAGGATACCAAAGACCAACTTTTGGTGTTGACCTGAGATATTTGAGGATTCTTTTGATTGCTGTAAGGTGTGACTCTTTAGGATTTGCTTGATATCTTGCACACAAGCACACACTTAGCATAATGTTTGGTCTATTAGTTGTCAAATACAATAAGGATCCAATCATTCCTCTAAATTTTGACTCATCAACTTTCTTTCCTTTTTCATCTGAATCAAGATAGGTTGATGTTGCCATTGGAGTTGCAGCATCTTTGCTTTTATCCATTTCAAACTTTTTGATCACTTTAAGGCAATACTTGGCTTGATTTAAAAATGTTTCACTCTTCATTTGCTTCACTTGAAGTCCAAGAAAGAATGTTAATTCTCCCATCATTGACATTTCAAATTCATTTTGCATAGAGATAGAAAATTCTTTGCACAACAATTGATTAGTTGAACCAAAAATTATATCATCAACATATACTTGAACCAATAAGATATCATTCTTTTGTCTTTTGATGAACAAGGTTTTATCAACATGTCCTCTTGTGAAAGATTGTTCAATCAGAAATTTACTTAATCTTTCATACCAAGATCTTGGAGCCTGTTTTAAACCATAAAAAGCCTTTTTAAGTTTAAAAACATGGTTTGGATGTTTAAAATCAGTAAAACCAAGAGGTTTCTCCACATATATATCATCTTCAATATATCCATTTAAGAAAGCACTTTTAACATCCATTTGAAAAAGTTTAAAATCCATTAAACATGCATATGCAAGCAATAACCTAATGGCTTCCAATCTTGCAACTGGAGCATAGGTTTATGAAAATAATAGGAATACCCACAATAACCAAGAGGGGGGGTGAATTGGTTAAAACCTTGGTATTTCAAAACTAAATCAAATCAGAGTTTAGGATCTTTATCACTTTCAAAACCAAGAAATCTTTTTACTCAATCAAATAGCTCATCCCAAGAAATCAATAGATCAAAACAGAACTTGTTGAACAATGAATATGAATCAAAGAATCAAAGACCAATGAATAAGATAAGAGATAGAGAAAATAGAATCAAGGACACAAGTAATTTATACTGGTTCACTTCACAACTGAAGCTACATCCAGTTTCTTCGAAACAACACTAGATTAGAGTTCCACTATTATAAATTTATGTTCTTACATGCAATTACAACATCTCCCTTTATCAACCCTAGATAAAGAATAGAAATCTAAAACCCTATTAGATTCTAAGAGACAAAGAACCAGAGAACACTACTCTGTTCTTTACACTAGAGAACCCTTCTCTAGATACAAGGAAGAACCCACTTTATAATAGCCAAATATAACAAGAATTCAGAACCAAATTTACACACAAAGATTAAGGAGAGAGACAACGTGATGATCCAATGAATGAAATGCACATGAATTACCAAATCAGGTTGAGTAGCAAACTAAATCAAAACATGCTTTTCTTTAATCTTGAAAAGAAACTTTGCTCAAGAATCATTCAAAGACCTATTGATGTTTTGAATGAAGCAAGAAGTAAAAACACTGAGAAAATCACTTTGAAAAGCTTAGAAGACTTGTGTTAGCTCAGAAATACGAATGGGTACAATCTCTCAAAGTTGCAAAACAAGCCAAGCCTTCAATCCTATTTATAACAGAATTTGTAACTAACTGTAATCGATTCAACGCGCCTGATAATCGATTAATTCGCTTATGTAATTGATAGAGGACTATCTAAGGATCATGATGATGGAGGTCCATTACAAGCCAAAGGTCTAGAAGGAGAGCTTGAAGCACTTCCTTTGGTGAGCTTTGCAGGACCCATGACAAGAGGTAGAACTCAAGCCCTTCAAGACCACATCAAAAATGCCTTATATCTTGTTGACAAGCATGAAGAGGCACACCAAATTCAATGAAAACACATCAAAAAAGTCTTGTCTGTTGTAATAAACATTTGCTGTCTGTTTTAATCGATTAAAATGCAAATGTTGTCTGTCTGTTTTAATCGATTATTTCATTGCTGTAATTGATTATTTGTCTGTTGTAATCGATTACGACATTGCTGTAATCGATTACACAGTGCAGAACACTCTGTTTTAATCGATTATGCTTCATTTTAATCGATTATTTTCATTTAAAATGGTACTGTAGCTTTCCTTTTATTGTTTTCATGTAATGGGCTTTGATATTTTCGTAAATAGGCCTAAACCTACGTTTTTTAGGGGTTTATTAGAGGTCTAGCCCTATAAATACTCATACTTTTCTATTTTGGGTTAACTTTGATTAATGAAATTGAGCTTTTGCTTAAATTGAGAGCTTAGCCTCTTGTTGGTTCTTGATTGAGACCAAATTGATTCTTATCAAGGAAGCTTTCCTTTGTGGCGAATCATCCTCCAACATATTGTTCCGACTGGGGATCGTGGCGTCATTCTAAATCATTTCTTAATCTTCTCCATTTTTCTATTTGAATTTCAAACCCTAATTCATGGAGTCTTGAAGATTATAATCCGAAAACGATTCGAGCCAAGCATTCATGTCTTAGTAGTCATCATGTGGTAATCAGAGCTTGATTCCGGAAAGTATTTCGTAAAGATTTCTATCTAAGTTATTTGCATTTTCGTTTTTATTTTTTTTCCGGAAAATGAAAATTGAAAATCATGATTCTTGGTTGTTTGTTGTTCTTTGTGTGTTTCTTGTGTGATTTTTGAGTTTATCTTGCAATTGCCTTCATTTCCCCTATGGTTTTGTTGAATTTGGAGTTGTTTTGAATATGGTTTGTTCTTCATGTTCTTCATGAAACTCATAGCATTGCTGGAAATTTTTTGAGTTTGATTCATAAAATTCTGTCTAGAGAGTTTTGGGTCGTTTTTGCAAATATCAAAAGTTTGGGTCCTAAAAGAAAATTTCTGAAGGACCAAAATGCATTTATTAAAAAGTATTGTGGGGTCAAAATAAAAATATCAAAAGATATGAGGACCCAAAAGTAAAAAAACAGAGAGTAAAAAAAAATATTATTAGCCCTCTCTTAGTGTGTGTTTATTATTGTTTAATAGCACTTTCTTTTGCATAATTATGGTAGTTTAAACTTAGCCAATTTTATTTTTTTAGAGAAGAAATATCATGCATTTTCTATTTCTATAATTGTCTTTCCTTGACATTCCTTTTGAGTTGTGCTTTTCTTGTTGAGCTTTTATTGCTTGTCTTCTAAATTTCAAGGTTTTGTCTTAGAGTTTTCTTTCTTCCTTGACATCTTAAGTTGAGCTTGGATTTGTTTCATCTTTCACTTTGGATATTCATTGAATTAAAATCTTTGGTTAAATTTCAAGAGTTGACAAAGAGTTAGAGAGTGGAAAAAGACAAGAGTGAACATTAGAGGAAAAGTCTTTCAAGTGTGAAACACGAGTGTTGACGAGTGTAAACACTTAGTGAGTGGTAAGGTACATTATTGTTTTGTTTTACTCACCTTTTTCTTGTAGCAATGGTGTCCGATGGCAATAGTGATCCACCTTCACCTAGAACCGCTATGCTAAT
Organism: Glycine tomentella; assembly: GCA_007407185.1. Taxonomy (NCBI): domain Eukaryota; kingdom Viridiplantae; phylum Streptophyta; class Magnoliopsida; order Fabales; family Fabaceae; genus Glycine; species Glycine tomentella. The sequence goes on from PYAF01003782.1 coordinate 23,730, forward strand.
GAGTTCATTGGCTAAGCAAATGGATAGGTTGCAAAGAAATGTTGAAAGAAGGATGGACAAACATTTTGATGAGATGCAAAGAAGTAATTATGAGTTGAGTGGAAGAATAAATGACATGGAGAGAAGGAGATATCATAGGTCACCTCATTCTTCTCAAGGGAGTGATGATGGCTATGATGATGGTAGAAGGTATAGGCCTAGGAGGAATAGGGATGGAATGGAAGATGTGAAATTCAAACTTCCCAAGTTTCTAGGTACTAATGATCCGAAGGCTTACCTTGATTGGGAGATAAAAGTTGACCAAGTTTTTGATTGTCACAATTTTA
>PYAF01003782.1:38503-48916 GCA_007407185.1 Glycine tomentella
AAGAAGACAAGAGGAAGTTTACTTAAAAAAAAATCTTCTTAATTCATTATTACCTTACTTTACAAATGGACCAATGGCATGTATCCTAGCTTCTTAAGCATCCATGTGTCCATTCTTGAAGTTTCTTAAAGCTTTTCTCCCTTGATATTGTATCATACGGCCAAAGCTTGATCTTAGATAATCAAATCAACAACCTTTCCTTTTATTATCCATTATAGCTAAATTCTAATTTCTTATTGGTCCATATTGTCTTTAATTATTAAAATTACTAAACTAACTTGTTTAGGAGACCTATTCCTCCCATAATTAAGAGAAAACTCCATAGATTATATCCATCCTTTTCTTATAATTTTCTTATGTCTGAACTAGTCTAGATTAAGCTCTTTTCAACCTATCTTCCAAAATTCGTAAAAATTCTATTTTAGGGTTCTCTTCCTTCAACCTTGCTGATAATTTGCTATCTAAGAGTATTTTATCCTATATTTAGGTTCCCACAAATTTCTGAAGTCCTCTTGGTCATTTTTGACCTAAGGGTATTTTGGTAATTTTATCACTTACCCTAAAAAAATGTTCAAGATATCTCTGTAAGTATCGCCCTAAGGGTGTTCTTGGTCATTCCCAAACATCCAAGAGTATTTATAAAATTTCCTCCTTAAAATATCTTACTAAAATACCTAAGGGTATTTTGGTCATTTATAAAATGTCCAGGGGCATTTTTGTCTTTTTTTTCTAAATCCTTTTGTACTGCCTCTAATTAATATTTTACCCCAGTAATTGGCTGTGATTTCAAAATCTTTGGGGTGTTACAGGGAGCTCCTATGATAATCGATTATTTGGTGAGATAATCAATTATTTTGTTCATGAGTCAGTTTCCAGGCTGATATGAGCAATGTAATCGATTACCAAGAGTTAGTAATCGATTATTTGCTTCAAAATAATTGATTACCATTCAAAATAATCGATTATTACCATTTCTGCTGCAGAAACGCTATTTTTTAGTTTTTAGGTAGCTGTTGGATGGCTTTCCTTGGAAGCTACATTTGTATTTCATTTAGGACGCATTTACATTTCATTAGATTATAGTTTCGTGGCCTATATACGCTACATTTCAACATATTGTAAGGACTTTTGGTTAAATGAAATTAGAATGCACTTTGTGTGTGAGAGGTTGAGAGTTATTCTCCTTTGTTCTTAGTGAAGAACTTCTTGTTTCTTATCAATAGCTTCTGAGCTATTGTGGTGATTCTTGCAAGACTTATTGGAAAAATGTTATTTTCACTAGTTTAATTGATTACCTTACTGATATAATCGATTATTTTGTTCTTCGTTCAATATGGAAAATCTTTTATGAACATTGTAATCGATTACCCATCGGAATAATCAATTATTTGGCCTTTGTTTACAACAAAACTGCTTTGTTAATGATTTTAATCGATTAATTACTTAGTGTAATCGATTACATAGTTAAAAGATTATTTTAAGCATTGCTGTGATAATCGATTCATTATCAGTAATTGATTACCTATTTCACTTGGAAATTGCTTGCTTTCTGATTTAATCGATTACCAAAATTCGTAATCGATTACACAGTTCATTTTGTGAAACATAGCTTTCTGTCTTAATCGATTACAGCTCGGGATAATCGATTATTTTGCTTGTTACTGAAACCCAGAAATAGTCTTGAACAGTTTAATCGATTACATGGGTATTTTAATTGATTACATAAGAATTTTAATTGATTATCAGACACTTTTAATCGGTTACAGTTAGTTACAAATTCTATTATAAATAGGATTGAAGGCTTGGCTTGTTTTCTAACTCTGAGAGATTGTACCTATTCATATTTTTGAGCAACATAAGTCTTCTAAGCAATTCCTAAGTGATTTTCTTAGTGTTTTTACTTCTTGCTTCATTCAAAACATCAATGGTTCTTTGAATGATTCTTGAGCAAGATTCTTTTCAAGATTAAGGAAAAACATGTTCTGATTTAGTTTGCTACTCAACCTAATTTGGTAATTCATGTGCATAACATTCATTGGATCATCAGGTTGTTTCTCTCCTTAATCTTTGTGTGTAAATTTGGTTCTGAATTCTTATTGTATTTGGATATTGTAAAGTGGGTTCTTCTTGCTTGGTTTTAGAGAAGGGTTCTCTAACTCAAGAACAGAGTAGTGTTCTCTGGTTCTTGTTCCTTAGATTTCTAATAGGGTTTTAGATTTCTATTCTTTATCTATTGTTGATAAAGGGGAGGTTTTTGTAAAAGCTTGTAAGAACAGAAATTTATAATAGTGGAACTCTAATCTAGTGTTGATTAGAAGAAATTAGATGTAGCTTCAGTTGTGAAGTGAACCAGTATAAATTGCTTGTGTTTTTTATTCTATTTCTCTATCTCTCATCTTATTCATTGTTCATTGATTCTTTGATTCATATTCATTGTTCAACAAGTTCTATTTTGATCTATTGATTTTTTGGGCTGAGCTATTTTATTGAGTAAAAAGATTTCTTGGTTTTGAAAGTGATAAAGATCCTGAACTCTGATTTTAATAAGTTTTTAAAATACCAAGGTTTTAACCAATTCACCCCCCTCTTGGTTATTGTGGGTATTCCTATTATTTTCAAATTCTGTTATAAATAGAAGGAAGGCTTGGCTTGTAACACCCTAAAATTTCGATAACTGAAAATAGATGTTTAATGTATTTATTGTGTTATTTGATTAGTTTAGTGATCATAAAAGCCTTAAATATCTGTTTAGTCAGAAAGAGCTGAACATGCGTTAGATGAGATGGTTAGAGTTTCTTAAGGATTATGAATTTGAGCTTAGCTATCATCCTAGCAAAGCCAATGTAGTTGTTGATGCTTTGAGTAGGAAATCCTTGCATATATCTCCTTTGATGGTTAGGGAATTGGACCTCCTAGAAAAGTTTAGAGACCTTAGCCTGGTGTGTGAGGTAACCCCTAACAGTGTGAGACTAGGAGCTATAGTGACAGGGAAAGATAGTAGTTTTCATGTGGGATCAGATGAAGTCTTGAGGTTTCAAGATAGAATTTGTGTTCCCAATGTATATGAGCTTAGGAAAATGATTTTGGAGGAAGGACATAGGAGTAGTTTGAGTATCCACCCTAGTGCCACCAAGATGTATCAAGATCTCAAGACAATGTTTTGGTGGCCAAACATGAAGAAGGAGGTTAGTGAATTTGTATATGCATGTTTAGTCTGTCAGAAGGCTAAGATAGAACAACAGAGACCCTTAGGGAAGTTACAACCCTTAGAGATACCCCAGTGGAAGTGGGATAGTATCTCCATGGATTTTGTCGTAGGACTGCATAGAACCCCGAGAGGTTTAGATTCTATCTGGGTTATTGTTGATAGATTGACCAAATTTGCTCACTTTATCCCCATTAATATCAGGTTTTCCTTAGAAAAGTCGACCTCCCTATATATTAATGAGATTGTCAGATTACATGGTGTGTTGTCTAGCATAGTATTTGACAGAGATTCTAGATTCACCTCTAGATTTTGGGAGAGTTTGAACAGAGCTTTGGGAACCAAGCTTAGGCTAAGTTTAGCCTATCACCCTCAAATTGATGGTTAGACTGAGTGGACCATTCAGTCTCTAGAAGACCTTTTGACGGCGTGTTTTAGAACAAAAAAGTAGTTGGGAGAGTTTTTTTGCCGTTGATAGAGTTTACTTATAATAATAGTTTTCATTCTACCATTGGCATGGCTCCCTATGAAGCTCTGTAAGGTAGGAGGTGTAGAACACCCTTGTGTTGGCTAGAACCTGGTGAGAACCTCATTTTAGAACCTGAAAATGGTACAACAAACCACTGAAAAGGTCAAGTTGATCCAAAAGAGAATAAGAACTGCTCAGAGTAGGCAGAAGAGTTACCAAGACAAGAGGAGAAAAGGCCTAGAATTTGAGGTTGGTGATCATGTATTCTTGAGAGTTACTCCGTCGACTGGGGTTGGCAGAGCATTGAAATCTCAAAAACTCACATCTCGTTTATTGGTCCCTTCCAAATTCTCAAAAGAGTCGGCCCTGTAGCATATCAAATTGCATTACCTCCGTCCCTTTTTAATCTTCATAATGTCTTCCATGTGTCCTAACTCCGTAAGTATGTCCATGATCCTTCTCATGTGGTCAAGTTAGATGACATTCATGTAAAGGAACACTTGACATATGAAACATTACCTTTGAGGATTGATGATCGACGAACGAAGCACTTAAGAGGGAAAGAGATTCCTTTGGTCAAGGTTATCTGGAGAGGTACATCAGGAGAAGAAGCAACATGGGAACTAGAGAGTCAGATGCGAGAAGCCTATCCATCATTGTTTGAATCAGGTAAATTTCGGGGACGAAATTTCTAAAAGGGTGGGAGAGTTGTAACACCCTGAAATTTCGATAACTGAAAATAGATGTTTGATCATTTGATTAGTTTAGATTAGTTGAAATGTTATGTGAATTATTCATGTGCAATTGCTTGTGTAGATGTCAAGTTATGTGGAGTTTGTTTGAACTGCGTTGTAATTGAGTGATTCTGAATTTGACCCGAAACCTCTTTTAATAAAATCATCATGGAGTGTGAGAAATTAATTTTTCACTGAAACATAAATTCTAGAATTGGGCTAGCTCGCCCAGGCGAGTTTTTGAAGGCTATTTGGCTCGCCTGGGCGAGTCAAGGCGGTGTTGAATACGTTTTAAGCTTCCAAGTCACGAAAATGGAGGTTCTTCTTCCTCCAAATAGATCCAAGCTCCCCCACCATTCTCCTCCACCACCCACAGCCACTGGAGACAACCACGGGCCGTCGTTGCTTGCCATGAGACCCCGGAACAGAGAAGAACCACTTAATCGGAGCGAAATCTTTGAAACTCTTCTCAAATTTTCGCTTGAGAACGGAGCTTCCAAATCCTTCTTTCTTGGTTTTCTTGAGGTAACCTTGGTTTCCTTTATCTTCTCCTAGCTAGTTTAAGCTTCTATTAGTGTCTCTTGTGTTTTGGGTACCGTTGTTGGGAGTTTTACACTTCCTTTCAAAAACCCCTTTGAAAATGAGATGTTGTAAAAGTCTCTTTTTTATGAAACTGATGTCATTTTTGTGATCCTTGTTGAACCCTGGCCACATTGGTGTGATCGGAATTTCAAAATGTTGTCTTTTCAACCCTGAATGTTAATGTTAAGTATGTCTTTGAAATCTATACTAAGTTATCTTCAATTTGGTATATAGAGCTTTGCATTCGGACAAACATGCATATTCAAAGGATTAAGAAACAACATCGCTAGGCTGTAACAAGAAGAACCCCTAGATAGGTAAGGGGAGTTTATTACCTGGTTATAGTTTTGATACCATAGTTGGAGGCCAAGGAGTCCAACTATGAAGATAACTTCATGTCCCTACTGTGTGCTGGCTTTCAAGAAAATTACATTTTTAATTAATGGGATGCGATATATTTATGATTGATATGTGTTTGTTCATGTGTGTGCTTGTTTTCAAGAAAAACTATTTTTAACTAATGGGATGTGATGAATTGGCTTGTTGATGGATAAAACTGTGAATGATATTATTATTGTGATGATTGGATTTTTGGGAAAAGTCTTAATTACAGAGGAGACTCTGCCCAAAATTTTATAATATGTTTTCCTACTTAATTATTTAATAAATTTTTAAATGGGCATAAAAGTGTGTTTTATATATTGTAGTCATCCTCTTTAATTTAGAATTTCCTAAAAATATCAGTCTTGTGATATGATGAATTGTGAATGTATAAAATTTGGATTGTCTGAAGACCTGAGGAATGTGAATCTCATACATATGTATTATGTATAGATGTGAACTGTGATTGCTTGTGATGTCGTTGATGATCATGTAATTGATGATGTTCAAATGAGATAATGTTGACGTGGTTGATGATGTTGAAATGAGATAATATTGATATGCATGATGATATTGAGATGATATGATATTGAGGTTGATAATGACATTGACGAGGGATAATTTTGATGTGAACAATGTCATTGTGAGTTGATATACATGGATACCCATGGGGGGTGTATGACGGGTTACCCTTGTGAGGAAGGATTTGTTTCTAGCCAGGTCATGCATTGATGGTGCTCATGGTTGTAGGCTGTGTATGTACACGTGGAATGCAATGACTGGTTGGTTACCCTTGCGAGGATGGATTTGTTCCTAGCCACGGTCAGTGCATCGGTGAGCCCACATTGGTATGTTACGTATGTACATGGGGGTGCATGACGGGTTACCCTTGCGAGGAAGTATTTGTTCCTAGCCAGGTCATGCATTGATGATGCCCATGTTTCATACTTCATTTGTATGTGTGGAAATAGAATGAAGGCACTCGTGTACTTGATGTGGTCTTGAAGATAAGGCATTTTTAATGTGGTCTTGAAGGGCTTGAGTTCTAGCTCTTGCCATGGGTCCTTCAAAGCTCACAAAAGGAAGTGCTTCAAGCTCTCCTTTTAGACCTTTGGCTTGTAATGGACCTCCATCATCATGATCCTTAGATAGTCCTCTATCATCCCCTCCTTCTTGAAAAGAATCCATCCTCGGATTTGCATTCAAAACACCTACATCACAAGGAGAAAGATCAGTGACATTAAAAGTAGAACTCACTCCATAGTCACTTGGCAAGTCTATCTTGTAGGCATTGTCATTAATCCTCTCAAGGATCTTGAAAGGTCCATCACTACTAGGTTGGAGTTTAGATTTCCTTTGGGAAGGAAACCTATCCTTCCTTAGATGCAACCAAACCCAATCATCGGGTTCAAATACCATAGCCTTTTTCCCTTTGTTAGCATGTCATGCATGTTGATTCAAGAGGAGCCATGCATAAATGAACAAGGATCAAGCTTTGGTGTTTTGTGCTTTCAACATGCCTCATTGGAAAAATGCCAAAGAAGCTATGAAGATCAATTTGATTCATGTAAAAAGGAAGTTGTGTAATCTGATAACCCAAGAGCATATCATGCATAATCATTCATCTAGGATTGTTAGAGTGAAGGTCTAAGTAAAAAACCAATTAACAAGTAAGGCATTTAAAAAGCAAAGTTTTTGGAAAAATGAAGTTTTCCTGCATTAATCGATTACAACATTGATGGCATCAATTGTTTTGTTCTTCGTGCCTTCTGGAAAACAAATCAAGAACATAGTAATCGATTACATATTGAATTAATCGATTACATAGGCTAAAATGGAAAAATCTTACTGACTGTCTTAATCGATTACATATAATGCCTATGGATTACATGTTCTGCTGATTTAATCGATTACATATCATTTTAATCGATTACATAGTACATTTGAGAATATTGATCTGTCTATCTTAATCGATTACCAAATTTAGTAATCGATTACTTAGTGCATTTGGAAAAACATGATTGTCTGTCTTAATCGATTACTTTATGGAATAATCGATTACATTTTTCATTGCTCAAACCCAGAACATATCAGAAGCATTTTAATCGATTACATTCTTGAATTAATCTCGATTACAAATGCGAAATAATTGATTACATGAGCGTGTTTAATCGATTATTTTCAGTTGAAAAGCTGTTATAAATAGAACCTCTTGCTCTGTGTTTTTGTAACTTTAGAATATCAATATTTGAGCAATCACAAACACTCCTAAGCTTTCTTTAGTGTATTTCTGGGTTTCTAAAACCATTTAGACTTCACAAATTTGTATGGGTTTTTGGTTTTAAAGAAGTGAAGCATCATTAGGTTTCAAAGCATAAGGAAATGAATGCATTGAGTCTGTAATCTTTCTTTCAACCTGTTGAATCATTCACATGCATATATTCTTTTGATTATCAGGTGAAATCTTTCCGTATTCTTTGAAGGTGTAAATATTTTAATTGATTTCTGTAAAGATTAGCTTATTGTAAATTGGTTTCTTACATGAAGATTAGAGATAGTGTTTCTCTAAGGGTTGTTGAGTAGTGTTCTCGGTTTTGGTTTTGGTCTCTAAGGGTCTAATAGTGTTTTAGACTTCTGAACTTTATCTAGGGTTGATAAAGAGAGGCTTGTAATATCTTGTAAGAATATTATTTGCAATAGTGGAACTCTACTCTAGTGTTGAGTGGAAGAACTGGATGTAGCTTCATAGTGTTTGAAGTGAACCAGTATAAAATCTGTGGTTGATCTTTATTCCTATCTCTTCATCTCTCAATTGCTTTGTTTGTGAATCAAATTTCATTACACAGAAAATGATCATTTGCTTATTGATTTCTTGACAGAGGAATTAGATTGAATATAAGATTCTTGGTTTCAAAACAATTTTTTAAAGTGATAAAGATCCTATGAAAACTCTTATTTGAAAATTTTATTTACCAAGGTTCAACCAATTCACTCCCCCCTCTTGGTTGTTTTGAAGTGTTCCTATCATTTTCAATTGGCATCAAGAGCTAGTTCTTGAAAGTTACTCAAGATCACTTTTTCTTTTCAAAAAGAAATATGAATACTTCGCAAATAACCTTTAAGGAGGGTGCCTCTTTAAACAGACCTCCTATGTTTGAAGGGGAACATTTCAGTTTTTGGAAAAATAGAATGGAGATCTTTATTCAATCAAATGACCCAGAAGCATGGAATGCAATAGTGAAAGGTCCTTTTATTCCAAAGAAAACTGTGGCAAATGAATTGATTCCCAAAGAATGGGATGAGATGACTGAGGCTGAACAAAAGGCTGCACAATATGATTTTAAAGCTAAAAATATGATCACCTCTGCACTTTCCTTTGATGAATTTTTCAGGACTGTAAGATGTAACAGTGCAAAAGAAATGTGAGAGATGTTAGAAATTACTCATGAAAGAACTGAGGAAGTTAGAAGATCAAGGAAGCATGCTTTGATCCATGAGTATGAAATGTTCAAGATGAACACCAATGAAAGCATTTCTCAGTTGCAGACCAGATTTACTCATATTGTAAATCATCTTTTGGGTCTTGGAAAGGTCTTTGACACTGAAGAATTAAACATAAAGATATTGAAGTGTTTGACAAGACCTTGGCAACCAAAAGTTACAGCAATCAAGGAGTCCAAGGATCTATCAAATATGTCTATGGCTGCACTATTTGGTAAGCTTCTTGAATATGAACTAGAAATGTAACACCCCGGACGTCTCCGGTATGTTATCATCAATGATATCCATATCACGCTCTCAGCATTAAATATATGCGGTGCGGAAGCGATAGAATCGTTTATCTTGATTACATTATGCATGGAATATAAAATCACACACAAAGCATCATAAACAAGCCCCTGCTGATCCAGTTAACATAACATACACAACATAGGCAGAAGACATATAAAACAAAACTCAGAGAAACAGGAGGAATAATTACATACAACAACATCAACTGTACATATACATGCTCAAAAACAAGACCACAGCTGGGTCATACATCACAATATGTACAGGAAATGGGTATACACATACCCTACAAGTACACAGAGATCTAAGACCAGCTTCAACTCTTGAAGCTCTGCTCTGGTCTTCTACTGCAGCCTCCCATCCAGCCTATCAAGTCCACTAGGGCCTCCTGCCCTGAGGTCGCTCCTCTCCTCAAGAAGCACCTGAAAACTACAAACCCCACACAGGGTGAGACAAACGTCTCAGTAAACTCAGGGTTCTGGGGAATCCTCCCTAACCCTGGTTCACCTCCAAGCATAAACAAAACATATAAACAAAGCTAAGGAAACCATCCTCGCTCACACATACAAAGCCTAGGACATCATCCTAGCTTTCACACATCCCAGCCATCTGGGTCCATAACCGGATGCTCTCAGCATCAGAGGTATTCCACCTCGTCATGGCTCTCACAGCTATCCATCAGAGATCAAAGCCATCACCATGGCATCAGTATCTCATCCTGGCTCTCATAGCCTGTCTCACAGAGGTACTCTACTATCAGTGTCACACACCGGACACTATCCACACAAGAGAGGCACCGCCTCTGAACCATACAAACATTGCCTGAGGAATCCCTCAACTCTGGACTTTGAGATTACAGATATGACTCATCTAAGAGGCCCTAGGCTCTAGTCCCCCTCGGGAAGCCCTCTCTTAGAGATACAACATATCTGCCTATCATCTGGCCTGGGAAAACCCTCTAGGACTTTCACAAATACTGGCCTGGGAATACCCTCCAGGACTTTCATAACACATGCCTAGGCAAGAACCTCCTTTACAAGGCAATCACATCCAGGACTTCCAACATCTTTGCCTAAGGAGGAACATCCACACAGTTCCATCTGTCCTTAGGACTTAGGTGGAGAGCAGTGGCACCTCCCAAGGAATCTCAGCTATTCCAGGGAGTCCTCAAACTCTACCTCTGGCTAGGGAACCTCAACTAGCCTGATACTCATCCAGTATCCTCTAGGTTCCATCACAGACCATCTCAT
>PYAF01003782.1:91885-122906 GCA_007407185.1 Glycine tomentella
GTCCAACTAGGGTTTAGCCTTCCATGAAATTGAAAATAGCAACAGAAACACAAATTGGAACGAAACTGAACATTAAACGAAATAAACAGAGAACGAAATTGAAAGCAGAAAACGAAATAGCAATTAGAAGGAACAGAAGCGAAAATAAACACTAACAGAAACGAAATTGTATTCCCAAAATAAAAATCCAGACAGAAACGAAATTCACACACAGAGTACTCAGCAGAAAACAAAAAAACCCTCAAGAGAAGAAGCAGAAAAATGAAAATACTCTAAAAAAAACCTAAAACGAAAATAGCTGAGCCTCCACTGCATGGGCACAGAATTCGAAATATATAATATTAGTGTCTGACCTAAAAACGAAAATGGGCTTTCCCTAACAATTTTGGCCCAGAAAATCACTAAAATAAAATAAAACGAAAATAAGCTGCTGATGTGGAAAATGATGCTGACGTGGCACTCCAATCTTCAAGTCCATGAATTAATTCCAAGCCCAATTAATTATTAATTTGCCCTGAAAAATCAAATTGGAATAATTAAACTTAAAATAATCCAAATTAATTAAAATCTGAATTATCGGTCCAATTAAGTCCTAAATGAGAATCAGTGCAAAATATAAACAATTAAGCACAAGTTAGGGATTAAAATGAGTACAGAAAGATGAGTAAATAGTGGTAAATAGTGACTCATCAGAGAGAGCCAATACGTTTTATATTATTATTATTATTATCTATCTATGCATTGACTGTGAAAACATTAAAGTTGTGATACATTTTACCTTATAAGATTTTTTAAATCCGCTTGCTTTATTTCTACCAATAGATTTATGTGGGGGAAAGGGTGTCCCACCACTCACAACAACTGTAACTACCCCGTATGCATCCGATTTATTAACATTCATTTACGGTCGTTAAGCGCAACGATTAATTAAAGATAATGAATCGGTTAATTAATACGAAAGCAACTAACAAAGCGATGTTATCCTACGTCATCAACAAAACTTCGCATAAAGAATGGTAACACAACTCATGCACCAAAGTTTCAGAATATATAGAACAATATATATATCGTCTGTGTTTTTCCCATCCAGGTACATAACACAAATACATATATACAAAAAAATGAGCCAACATGCTCTCAAAATAAAATCTAAGGTTCCAGTGGAACCCAGCCACTACCCAGTCTCTGAGCCCGGGAATATTGTCTAAGGTTCCAGCGGAACCCAGCCACTACTCGGCCTCTTATCCCGTGATGTATCATCCGAGCTCTTCTCCCCTACTCGAGTCCCCTGGCCTGGGGTGCATCATCTGGTCTTTGCTCATTACCTACAAAACATGATCACCAACAGGGGTGAGATACAATCTCAGTAAACTCAAGATTCTTGGAGGCTTCTCCTCCCCCTTGTTCACTTCCCACGATACATAGCATCAAACAAGCATATCATACCATACATCACACGTATGTCGCAACACAGGTGCCATTCCGTTGGGCACTACCAACATCAGGAATGCAACATAAATATAGCATACACACACACACACATACACACACACACACACACACACACACACACACACACACACACACACATATATATATATATATATATCACTGAGAATGATCATCCACTTAAGGGCACAGTCTCAGGACTTTTCGACGTATATGGCTCTTCCAAGAGAAAATCATCTGCTTAAGGGCACAGTCTCTCAGGTTTTCTACTCATATTAATTGACCACAAAGAGTTGTTCCACATGACTTTGGCTCTTCAGGAAGTCCATACATGGTATATTCTACTTGCCAAAGAACCTCATCATTCATACAACATATCACCACAACATGCATCATATACATGTTATCAGTAAAAGCAGAACATACCATTTTAATACCACATGCATCATGACATACAACAACCAACACTCTCTCAGAGTATAGTGGAACACAGTCTGATGTAATGTCTACAACCATTAGACATTAAGTTTTCCAAATCTACCTTGAAATGAAACCCAAACTTCAAGTAAACTTCATAACACAAGCAATCAGCACTTCTTGTGAAATATATCTATTTAGAGGCTTATAATTGCAGAAATGGAAGATGGAAGAAAGGTTAGGGATGAAGGTGAAGACACCATGAAGAAGCTCTCCAATAAGTCTAGGAAGAATCACCACAATAGCATTGGGAAGCCATTGATAAGACTCAAGAAGTTCTTGAACAAGAACAAGAGAGAAACTCTCACAACAATTTTTAGAATTGTATTATTGAACCAATATTGTTACAAACAGTTTTTGGGGAGTTTATATAGCCCACGAAATAACAAGCTAAATGACACTAAATGTAATGCAAATGCAAATTAAAATGAAACTTAAATGAAGCTTGAAGTGCAAGTTTTCTCTAAAGTGACCTTTGGCTAACCCAAAACGCGCAGATGCAATTTCTACTAAAATAATCGATTAATACGTCCATGTAATCAATTAAATACCTTAAGTAATCGATGACTTGGTCTTGTAATCGATTATTTTGTTCTAAATCTTCCTGGAAATAGATGTATGAACAAAATAATCGGTTAATTCGTCATGTAATCGATTAAAACATAGTGTTCTTTATCAAAACGTGCCTTATAATCGATTATAGACATCGTAATCGATTAAAACAGACAATAATCGATTACAAACATGTCGTAATCAATTAAAACAGACAGGATTTGCTAAACAGACAGCATTTGCTTGTGTGATCAATTACAGACACGTTGTAATTGATTAAAATAGACATCACTTGTTTATTACAACAGACAAGACTTTTTGATGTGTTTGCATTGCATTGGTGTGCTTCTTCATGCTTGTCCACAAGATACAAGGTATTTTGATGTGGTCTTGAAGTGCTTGAGTCCTAGCTCTTGTCATTGGTCCTTTAAAGCTCAACAAAGGAAGTGTTTCAAGCTCTCCTTCTAGACCTTTAGCTTGTCTTGGACCTCCATCACAGTCTAGGGAAAAACTCCCAAGAACAGAGAGCTTACCTACTCGAACGCTCTAATAACTCTCTCTCGCCCACGTGGTCAAAACCACCAACGTCCTTCGTATCAGGTTGATAAGTGCCACATTTTAGTAAAAATAGAACTTCCAGGAAGGCACTTATCTGTTGTTTTGATTAAAACTATTCACAAACTAACCCTAAAAACCTTGTAAAATGGTATGTTGTATATAGTTATGTTATGATTTCATGTTTTGAGAAGATTCATCCAAATTTATGATACATTTTCATAGGTTTGAAAGATTCCGAAGTTTCGAGCATGTAAAGCCAAGCAAAAAGGAGTAATCAAAGTAAAAATTGAAGTTCCATAAGCAATCCAGGCCTAGCAATAGTCAAAGCCCAAGAGATTTCTTTAGCACTAAGGATAAGCTCGCCCAGGCGACCAACCCCAGTGCATTTGGCTCGCCCAGGCGAGCTACAAGTTCCAAAAAGATATGTTACGCTCGCCTAGGCGAGCAAAACATGAAGGAATTGGCTGCCTGGGCGAGTGAAACAGGCAAGAGGGAAATCCTATAAATACCTCACGGATTTTGGAGAGATGGCATGTTCTTTGGCACCAATTTAGCTCCTTAGTTCATGCTTTAGGCTTAGGAATCCTTCTTAAGTTATAGTAGAGAGTTAGGGAAGTGTAAAAAGTGAGTTTTGTAGTGGAGACTCTGCCGAAAAGAGGATCCATGACAAGTTGCTTCGTCAGTCATTCTCTTGAGGAGGTTCTTCCGATGAACGCCTAAACTCTCTAAGGATTGGACGTACACTTCTTATCCCTATGCTCTTATAATTTCTATCTATGCATTATTCTATTTTTTATTGGTGACTTCATTCTATGCTTAATGTGTGATTCTAAGTGATCGCTAGTTTCACGAATTTAAACTCTAAAGGCGACTGGAAAGTAAATTTAGGGTTTGAACCAAACGATTTCACTCATCACGTTACGTTGCTAGGAATAGGGCATAATGTTTTGATCGTATTAAACACGCGATTAGGATCTTAATGCTAGGGTAATTTATTTAATATGCGAGGAATCAATTTTTCATAAAATATCCTTAGGACCTTAAAATACGAGGAATCGAATTAGGGTTACTCTAAGCGTGCGACAATAAGAATAGAAAGATAATGTATAGGTAAAATTAATTGAAGGGGTAAGAAAGACAAAATTCAATCCTACGCTTTCCTTGACTTAAAACTCGTTTATTTAATTTCGTAGTTTTTATCTTTATTTTACACTACGTCCTCAAACAAATGAACCTCCGCTTTAAACATTTGTACATAGACTATTAAACTGATAAATTTTTAAACTAATCAAAGTGAACTCAAATCCCTGTGGAGACGAACTTTATATATTTTGTAACTTGCAACGATAACACGGTACGTTTGCCGAAAAGTCCTAACACACGCTCTCTAAAAAACGTCCAGGAAAGCTAGGGATCAGTTTTTCCAAGCTGGAACACCCTAAAACCTTTTTTCCCTTTGAAACGGAACTTGGTGGGCTCTCAGAGAAAACAATCTCTTCGTTTGGTGGTTTTTAGAAAGAACTGAGGTCGGAACCTAACTATTGGGTGGTTCCTTTCAACTTTCCAGTTGCATGCAAAGGGTTTTGGTCGAGGGTAAGAGGTTATGAAGTTTCTCTCTCTAAGAAAATGGCGGAAATAGAGAAAGGAAGAAGACGATGGTGTTTCTGTAAAGAAACGTCGAGGAATGGTCATATATATATAATGACTCTGGCGCGTGTGTTACATGCTTCTGATGCCACTCTGGCACTATCGGATGCAAATATACCACTAAGTCTACCTTGTCGAGTTTGGTATGCATAACCTGGGTACCCTAGTGCAAGTTCAGTTCAAGGTCTACCCTCATCCGGGTTCATACCCCGGCACCTTATTAAACTAAGGTGTACCCCTCATCCAAGTTCATACCCCGACACCTTATTAAATTAAGGTTTACCCCTCATCCGGACTCATGACTCGGCACCTTACTAAGATCTTAACAAACACGAGGTCTTCCTCTTCCAGGTTCCTACCTTGGTCACTTAATAAACGCGAGGTCTGCCCCTTTCGGATTCTTAGCTCGGTCACTTAATAAACGCGAGGTCTCTCCCTTCCATGTTCCTACATCGATTGCTTAATAAAACTATTTTTCCCAAAGTGCCACCCCGGACACACGAGTCCGGGTTCCTCGTTTGCACTACTTTAGGAGCGCGACCCCGGATCCATTACAGGATCGTAACATAGAAGATTTTTAGACCTAACTACGTGTTAATATATGCAATTACTCTTCTAAACCTGGATTAGTTACAAGATCATAACAACAACACTAACCCATCCCTCAACATCTAAGGTGAGTCTTCTCTTTTCTATCTCTAGTTCATCTTGATTCTCTTACTTGTCTCCACACTCACTTTTGAGTTTTTGAAGATGTTGAAAGATGTTAGTGAGAGAGGGGAGTTAGGGTTATAGAAGGGTAATTTTGTCCTCTGAAAGGTGCGAAAGCAATTTCCAGAAAGTTTTAGCTCATATCATGTGTTAGCATGAGCTAGATCATGACAAGGCCCAATAGGACATGCTATGTACATACAATGGATCATGACATAGGCCCAGATGAACATGCCACATATATGCAAGGAGGGAGTTGCTATTGACCCCATTGCAATTGCTTTTGGCCCCTACCAAGGGGTTGGCCCCCTTTTTTATCCAAAAATGTCCTTCCTATGGAATCGTGATTCTATTGTACTATTTTTCTTAAAATATTAATAACAAAATCATGATTCTGATTTTGTTGTGTGTCTTGACAAAATCAACAATGGAATCATGATTCCATTGTATCCTTCATCAGACAAAAAACAACACAAAGTGTTGGGTGAGGAGAACGGAAGAAGCAAAGGAGAAAGGTTTTGGCAATCGAAATGGAAGGAGAAGGGAAATGAAGGGCTAGGAAAGGGGAGAGGGAGAAGGGAAGGGCACAGATGGGGGGAAAGGGATAAGGAGAAGGGCACAGATGGGGGAAAGGAGGAGAAGGGGGTGAACAATAAGGGAGCACAGGGAAGAGGAAAGAGGGAGGGTGAGAAATTTTGAAGTTTGGGGCAGATAGGTAATTTCAAGGGAGAGTAGGGGCCAAAAACAATTTGCATAAGGGTCAATAAGTTCCCATGTAAGGAACGTAGATTGCAGAGACAATTTTCTTGTCTAGTTGATTTTTTTGTTACAGTTCATAACATGTTCAATGATATGAAATTAATGTTATCGATTTGAGGGTAAGCATCGGCATAAATTTTCACCCAATTATGTGAAATTGATTTAACTACATTTAAACTCTAAAAAATAACAACAAAATTGTTCAATTGGAAAGAGCACCTAATTGTTTTAGAAATGAAAAAGGAAATATTCACAATAAAATGAAATAAGATGGAAAAAGTTACAAACCTTAGGCATGGACTAAGGTGGTGAAGTAGGTAAATTTGTGTTTGGTGGTCAAAGAAAAAGTAACCAATTATATTATGTATTTCTTGTATTTTGATTTATTTTAATATTTATTATTTTACATGGATTGACCAGTTTGCCATTAATTAACCCTCCCTCAACATAGCAGAACATTCCCCTCCCTCTCCCACATCCTCCCACGACCCTCTAATGATCGATGACACCTCCGACAACCGATGGTGCCTCCGACACCACCGTCTCCAGCTTTGATAGTGCCTTCACCTCCACCATTCACACTTTAAGCATCCCAAGAGCATCATCTTGAGTTCAAGTTTGTGATCCATTCTCTTCTGACAAAGGAGACTCGAAATGGGGGAGGTGATTTCAGATGATGCTGGTGGAGCAAGATCGCAATTAGAAGGGCGATTTTGTTTTGGAGTTTGGGTTTGCATTCTCGCAATCATCCTCTTTTGCGCCGTGCCGCCATAGTCTTCGCTTTGAAGGGCTTTACCCAAGATCTCTTTTATTCCCAGATCTGGTTCTATTTTTTTTTTTAAGATTGTTGATGCTCCAAATTCATTTTTGTTTTATAATCTGGAACAATTCTTGGGGTTTTGTTTTATTTTGCAATCCTAATATGGATTAGGAGGTGCGAAAAGGGGTGCTTATCCAACAACATTTTGAGATCAAATTATAGTTACTGGTTTATGTACTTTTGGTAGCTGGTAGCTGGGTGCAGGAGACATCTTGTGCGCCTACCCATGATACTCTGATCTATAAAAAATTGTAAAATGGCACACAAACACCAACAGAACACTGAGATTGGGGAATCGGCAATTGTTGTTACTCAGCTTCTGTTTGACTAAATTGTAACCGTAGTGTATCTCTGATGTAATAGGATTTTAGAGTATTTTTAACATACAATGTTGCTATGTTTCTTTCTAGCTGATTCTACCAACAAACCATCATTTAACAAAAAAAAAAAAAAACTCTAACTACAATGCAATTTATAATTAATAATAAAAGAGGGGCAAACAAGTAACAATACTACTCCAAATTATAAAACATTAAGTGCTACCAAAGGTTCCATGGACGAAAGTTAGCCGTTCAATATTATAATCATACATCCCACGGTCAGGAAAAATTTGTGCACCAAACACAAATTTACCTACTTGACCACCGTAGCCTTTGCCATAAAGAACCTGATAAGATAACCATTTTTACAGATTTTATATAATGGGGTAGGGATATATTAGAAGATTGCCAATTAACACTTCTTAACATTCCTCAAAACACTTCCCTAAAAAAAACATTCCAAAGAGCCGATGCATCACCAAAATAAAGTAAATAAATAAAAATAATAAAATTAACGACGCCTTAAAACAACCTAAGATGTATATGTTATGTTTATTGCTAATATTCAAGCACACATAAGAATAGACAACGAAAAACCTACTTTCTATTCATAAATCATAATTACTGAGTGAAGTCATATACAAAATGGGCTTACTAGACATCTACACAAAATGATCGTGGAGCATTGGAGCAATGAACAAAGCAGATACATAATAACCTTAACATTAAAAATTACCCGTATGCTTAAAAACAATTTCTTGGAGAAAGCTTTTAGGTCAAGTCACTTTAGACGATTGCCCAAAACTTTTTTCTACAAATTAAAACAGTTTCCATTTTCTTCTCTTTGTTCTCTAACATTTGTGATTCCACGTCCCATAGGAATTTTGGGGCTACCTCTAGGATTCTTGAGGTAATATCTTCCTCGTCCCTAATGATAATAAATCCCTGCACATAATAAGTAGCGCTGAGTTATTAGGAATAAAAGAAAATGAAAGTTGAATTGCAACATAAGAACTTAAGCTAGAAATAATAAGTCCATTTGATCTCTATACGTAAGTGAATGAGCAGGTAAACAAATAGGCACTATATGGTCATCAATATGATAGAGACAGGTGTACTCTAGGAGGGTCCCTTGAAGGTTAGCTGTTAGTGGTTATCTGTTAGGATAACTAATAATTAGTTACAACTAACTATTAGTTATCAGATTGGAGGGAAAGTATAAATAAATGTAGAGAGTTTAGGAAAGGAGGCAAAAAAGTAATAGGAGGGTGGTCAATCTCAAATTCACTTTGTAGCTATTGTAATTGCTCTTTTTTTCAATAAAGATTCTCTCTTTCATCTATCTTTCTGGTCTAGTTTCTATCACTCGTATTAGAGCTCTAGATCTTGGGGCTATGAGGAGGTTGATGGGGTCGAAAACTAGTAACTAAATGGACGCAAGGATGGAGGCAATCGAAAGAGCTGTGGAAGAAAATTGAGAGGTGATGGAATCGAATCGCAAAGCGGTAGAATCGTATTTGGGTGCCATCGAAGCCATGCTGCATAGGCTAGCAGTTAGGATAACTAATATACTACTTATTATGCTAGCAGTCTATATAGCATCGACACCGACACGTGACATGACATGACTCGACTCTCCGACACGTCAATCTTAAAAAATTATGCATTTCGACACGTTGGGACACGTTTCAATATTAAATAATATTTTTAATTTATATAGTGTATATTTCATTTAATATTCAATAATTTAACAAAAAAAATTAAACTAAACTAATAATACCCATCAATGTAACCGAAAAAAATTCAAAGAGACTACATTTCAATCTTCAAAACAATATTCAGTCCCTAACATACATATATTTAATGAGTAATTAGTATAAAAGACATATACAAAAATTACAAAACTAATAATAGTGTATGTTATTGTTACAAGACAGAAATTTGACACCAAAAGACACATCTTTCTAATTTAATTTGGTACAAATAACATAACTAATAATAAGTGTAAGATTTTACAAACCATAATTTTAGACAATTAATAAGGGAATTAAAATAAAAATTCTTGAACATTTTAACAATAGCAATGATAGCAAAAGCAAAAATATAAATTTAAAGAGTAACATATTATAAATTTGAACCTAAAAAGCAAAAATATAAATTTTAAGAGTAACAAATTATGCTTTTCAATTGAAACGGACATGTCCTTGAGGTCTGTTACATATTAATACTTTTTTAAACAGTAAAAAGCAAAACAATAGAAGCGTCACGCATTTGGGGTTTAATTACCTTTTTTAATGATTTTTTTTATAAAAAAAAACTATAAAAAAAAAAAACCTAACAATAGAGGCTGAGACAAATTTGGGGCATTTGGGTTTATTTAAAAGTTAGAACGGTGGCTGGCTTCGTGGTGAAAGTGAGAGAGTGAACAGCGAGTGAACAGTAAAATCCGTTTGGGGTTTTCATGGGTGGCTGGGTGCAGGCCAACGGCGGTCGAGAGAGAGACGCGAATGACATGGAAGCATCAAGCATATCAGACAATAGCAGCAAGAGCACTTACCTGCTGTGATTGCTGAGACGCGAACGACGGTCGGAGGAGCGTAGAAGCGAACAGCTGTTGGAGGTAGAAGGGAACTGTGCTGCGGTGAACTTGAAGAAGGGAGAAGCGAGAAATCGTGAAGGACTGAAGGGTGAAGAAGCAAAATCGCGAAACGGTGAGCTCTGAAAATTAATACCTTTAATTTTTTTTTCTTCACAAAATTACCCTTTCACCGTGTCGGACACGGTCAAATTCGCGTGTCGGAAACGGTCAACGGGTCGCGTTTGTTGACCACGTGTCCGACACCGTGTCGGTGCGTGTCACCACGTGTTGCCGTGTCAGGTCGTATCGGACGCGATTCTCTCTGATTTTTGCCGTGTCCGTGCTTCATAGCTAGCAATGGCATGAGAGAAGCAAGCATTTGCAGGCCACGGCCCTGGGAGCGATTCGCTCGAAAGAAACAAGGGGAATGCAGCGTCTGGTGGAAATCAGCGCCTGTTGGAAGCTGATCAGGGTTTGCTGGTGGAATTAAAAGCAATAGAAGAATAACGAAGGGCAGAAGAAATCCCTGGTTCAGTAGGGAAGGTATTGGCAGAGTGTGAGCAGGTTTTTCAAGAACCCCAAGGGCTGCAGCAACAGGAATTGTTGAGAGAGCTAGAGTTTAACGAAGGAGACTGGGTCTTTTTGAAGTTGCAGTCATATAGAATGAAATCTTTGGCAAAGAAACCAAATGAGAAGCTGAGCCCACGGTTTTATGGATCGCATAAGGTCCAACCAAAGAAAATCATGCAGAGTAGAATTTCAGCAGATGGCAGACAGGAAATACTCATCAAAGGGCAAGATTTACCCTACCATGAAGATAGCTGGGAACTTGCTGAGGAGATGCAGACTGTTTTTCCTCAACTAGACCTTGGGGACAAGGTCCATCTTAAAAAGGAGGGTATTGATAGAGACAGAAGATGGAGACAGGTGTACTCTAGGAGGGTCACTTGAAGGTTAACTGTTAGTGGTTATCTGTTAGGATAACTAATAGTTAGTTACAACTAACTATTAGTTATCAGATTGGAGGGAAAGTATAAATAAGTGTAGAGTTTAGGAAAGGAGGCAAAAAAGTAATAGGAGGCTGGTGAACCTCAAATTCACTTTGTAGCTACTGTAATTGCTCTCTTTTTCAATAAAGATTCTCTCTTTCATCTATCTTTTTGGGCCAGTTTCTATCACAATATTATGCAATAATAAATGAGTAAATAACACATGCACTGACATTGTAAAGATCTTTTACAGTGTCATCCAATCATAAATTGTCATGTATGATAAGTTTATTGACATTTACATTAATTGCCTTAAGAGTTATACCTACTGTGATTTAAGAAAATTTACACATACAATGCATAAATATTAAACTCATGATAAAATTCTACAATATCTTATTCTAGACCAAGTAACAAGGATCCAATTCACCATGCATTGGGGGACCAAGGCCCAAAAAGACCAGCATCAACATTGGGCCAAACACACCAGAGATTCCAGAATACTCTTCTGTTAGAGGAACCTATGTACCTGAAATTACCTCACGACCATGCTAGGTTACTGTGAGATTACATCTTGATATTGTATTTGTGATTAGAGAGCAATTAGGGATTTATTCATTATCACTCAGATTAGATTGATTCTATGTAATTAATGTAGATCCTATTTGTTCGTTATAAATAAAGGATTAGTGTGGTCATCCTTGACACACAACATTATAGTAAAACACTGGTATATGGTATTAGAGCACAAGTTATTCTAATCTTAACAGAGGAATAACGAAAATCATTCTCCACCAGGGACTGGACCTTTATATTCGCCGCACCTTTTCCAGCAAACTTCTTTCACTTTGTTTCCACATTCTGTGGATCTTTACGGTTGTCACGCTTATTCTAGTGACCTGCTTCCGCTTTCCGACAACCCTTTGTCCTTTCCTGGCCGCTGACACTTTTATGGCACTCCATTGTCCCGATGGACCCTTTCTCCTTGTGCCTCTTTCCAGCAACCTGTTTTCAGATATCCGGTGACTTTCTCTGATCGCCACCGCTGCATATCCAGCGAGCTTTCCGGCCGACACCACCACCATTGGACTCGTCATGGGGCTGATCTACATAGATCTGGCAGTCGCTTCCACGGGCGAAGCTTCACGAGCTCTTTCATTGCTGCACCAAACAGCGCCAGCCGCCTTTTCTGACCGCGTTTTGCAGCATTGTGGTCCCCTCCCACACAACCCCACCTTGCAGTTTCACGTCAATCAGAGCATTTTTCTTACAGATGACCCTTTATTTCTTTTTTCTGCCCTTTGTTTTTCCTTTTTATGCAGCCCCTCTTCGCAGTAAACAATACCTCACGGCTGTTCTGCCCTTTGTTTCCAGACTTCCCGATGCCTTTTTGTTGAAGCTCACCTTTGACCACTGACGCCCATCGTCGAAGACCGCCATGCCATCCACGTGTGCAATCAACTCAAAACACCGCCACACACGACCCCACGCAGGGTCCTTTTCTGGTGCATGAAGTTCACGCACATGATACGTGATACATCTCCAGTAAGAGTCACACTGGTCTCCATCATCTGAGGGCCTTCATTGGCCAAAGACCATGAATATCCAGTGCAACCACACGACTCAAACCGCCTTTAGTTTCTATCAAGCTGACCACATTTGTAACAAGTTCAATTCATATGCTCGAGCTTGAGGGGGAGTGTGAGATTACATCTTGATATTGTATTTATGATCAGAGAACAATTAGGGGTATATTCATTATCATTCAGATTAGATTGATTCTATGTAATTAATGTAGATCCTATAACCGATTTGCTCATTATAAATAAAGGATTAGTGTGGTCATCCTTGACACACAACATTATAGTAAAACACTGTTATACCTTGGTTGTGACTCACCGACAACTGAGCCCTATAAAAGGAATCACTCACAAAGACAGTGCACGCATTGTCTCATGTACAATTATCCTGCTAGTTCACACTAACTTAGGCAATGAAGTGCCTTTGCCAGCACTGCTCACCTTTCATCGTTGTCTTGGACTAACATTTAGACTCATGTCTTCTGCTCCAAAGTAATAAATAAATCTATACTGTATTACTGTTGCACCAATTTCTTCTTCAACCTTTCATAACATTACTTTGTTTAATCAAATGACACAAGGAGAAGGACCCAACTTTTAGGTTCCACAATTCTGCAAAATGTCTACACATATTATCACGCAAATTCAAAAATACATTTGGACACTTTACATCAGATTTGACCAAAAATCTAATTTTCATCCGTTGCATGAATTTTTACTTTGGTCTCATATATGCAGATAACCATGAAAGATGACAGTTTAGAAAAGTGATTACCAATGGCCGTATTAGTCGATCCATTTCCAGCATGATGTCCTCCAATAAACAACCTTCCCCTTTTGTTTTGTAGTGGGAAAAGAGGTAGTTGGCATGCAAAAGATCATATGTCCGAGGGTAACTTGAAAATGGTTCACACCTAATGTTTCAGAATCTATAAATTAGCTGCAGTCAATTAATAATAAGTACAAACACTAGTGGTAAAAAATTATTTGCGGTATTTAGGATATCAATAGCAAAGACTTACCAATCATGAAAAACTCCAATCAATCCCCGGGCATAAATTCCAGATAAGGTGTTCTTCATGCTTGCAGGAACTACATTCATTATCCAAACAGGAAACTTATTTAGTGCAACAGCAAATCCACCACAATAAGCATTCATATCCATCACATTGCGTATTTCTGTCTCCCTGACATTCATCAGTCTCCAGTAATGACCAATTTGTTCTTGCCAAAAGAGAGTCTCTGAAGTAAATTCATTCTGATTTATACCTGTTCAAAAGGTTAAAGGGTTATCAGACTGAAAGAGACTACTATTGAGTGCACCATAGCAATGCTTGTTTTAACTTTTAATTTCCAGTTGGATAAATTATTTTTTTAGTCCCTAAACTTTTTAGAATTTCTGTTTAGTCCCTGAACTTTTTAGAATTTCTGTTTTTAGTCCCTGAACTTTTTAGTCCCTGAACTTTGTTTCCATCCATACTTTTAGTCCCCAAAGGCCCAAACTATTTTCTGTCCTTACTTTTAAGGGACTAAGGATGAAAAAAAAGTTAAGGGACTAAATGTAATGACGATAAAAAAGTTAAAGGACTAAAAACAGATAAGAAAAGTTCAAGGACTAAACAAAAACTATAAAAAGTTTAAGGACTTAAAAGATAATAAACCCTTTCAGGTTGAACGATTAAACAATAGTAGTCTTTGTTTTTTAGGAATTGATTCTTACCTATCCCATCCAAAATCAGGGGATGGACCAGCGGGTTTCTATCTATATTCATATGTTATCAATATGTACATTGATCCTTATAAGAATGCTTTCTTTTTTAGACAATTTGGAGAAATGGTCAAGTACAAGTCAGTCTGACAATAAAATAAATTTATTCAGGAAATAATAACAGTAAGATATATAAATTTTTAATTTTTTTATCATCTAGGCAAGTCAATTATGTTCCCACAGAACTTGAAGTTTAAGAACAGAACTATTCTGGTAACAAAAACGATGTTAGCAAAGCTAATTTCTGTTATGCTGAAGATTGTGCCTTTGATTAAAAGCTAAGACCTGAAAATTATCTAAAAGCCATCTGAAAGTACATTTTAATAATAACAAATCGTACGCGTGTCAAGAAGCATAAACATTGAAACCACGGTCATGCAAAATTTCTAACTGAACATGATATCTGTTGTTATCTGACATGTTACCAGGACCTTCATATAAGGCCATTTGAACAAAAATCTGTGTGGACAAGTAAATATCTATACTCTCTGCACATGCATGATGTTTCCACTGGAAAGGTTGGAAAAGTATAATTTAAGAGTAAGGAAACTGTAAAATATGGACAGAAAAAATTAGCTTCTTGCATTTGTAGAAAAAAAAGTGGACAGACCTATCATGTTAAGATTCTCAGAAAACACTGAATGGCACTCGTGACTAGGAGGAAGCTTGTAAGAATCTGTTTTAGAATTTCTAACAAGTACACAATTCTTTAGCTGGATATTCCATGAAGGTTTAGAATCATCAGCAGCATCACAGAGGTTTATGTGCTTTTTTTCTACATTGTGCAAAAGGCATGACTGGTTATTTTCTTTAATCCATATTGCTGTCTGAATTTGTCGTGCAATGAGTCTCCAGCACATTGCAGTAGTCAAATTCATCAACTTATCCCAAATGACAGGATAATCTTTATCTTTTCTATAAGCAGGGGGAGCTGAATAAACAAAGTACCCATTGAAGCGAAGAAGGCGATTCAACTCCTTCAGTAAAATCCCATCTGCAAAAAACAAAATAAATTGACAATAAACAAGTCTGTCAGAATAACGTGCAGTGTCATGAATCATTTGAACAAAATAAACAAGTCTGTCAGAATAAAGTGCAGAATAATGTCAATGCATCACACATTAATTGCATTCAGTTATCACAGGAATTAGTATTTAGGAAATATCATTCATTTACTCTTTGCCTATGAAATAGTTCCCAACTAGTCTTTTAAGAGTCCATGTATACAGATGTTCCACAAAGTGTAAGTATTGTGCTCAATTTCACTTGAGAAATGTCTTCCTATCTCCCTCTCTATTAGTCTATTTCTCTCCCTCTAAATCAACAAAGTCCATTCAGATAAGGCTAATGATAAAGCCCAACTCAGAGATCAACTGATTAAGTTTAGGATTCTGTCATCACATCTAACTGTTAGGATTATCTTTAGTTTAGAATTATATTATTTAATCTTTTCAATAAGATTCTTCAAACAAATAAGATGTTTGATGCTTGGAGGAAAAGTATGTTTGTGCCTATTTACAAAAACATGGGAGATATCTAGATTTGTTCTAACTATAAAGGCATCAAGCTCATGAGCCATACTATGAAGTTGTGGGAGAGTTTTATTGAACATCGCCTAAGGAGGGAGATCAAGGTTTCTGTAAATCAATTTGAATTTATGTCAAGAAGGTGTATCATGGAAACTATTTTCTTGATGCGACAATTAATAGAAAGGTATCGGGAAAAGAAGAAAGACTTAGATATGGTGTTCATAGATCTTGAGAAAGCATACGATAGGATCCCAAGAAAAGTCTTATAGTGGACTATCGAGAAGAAAAGGTTAACATTAAAGTATGTTAATGCAATCAAGGATATGTATGATGGAGTTACTACATGTATGAAAGCTTGTAATGGAACATCAAGGTATTTCCCTATCACGGTAGGTGTTCACCAAGGTTCAGCTCTTAGTCCTTATCTTTTTGCCTTAGTGATGGATGAACTAACGAAAGATTTTCAAGAGGCCGTGGTGTATGCTTTTTGCAGATGATATTGTACTTATTGATGAGACTAAAGAGGTGTTAATAGGAAACTGGAATTGTGGAGAAACACTTGGAGTCTAAAGGATTCACAATAAGCAAGACCAAGACGGAGTCTATGAAGTATGAGTTTTCGTGGGGAAGAGATGACGGTCAAGACACAATGCATCTATTTGCTTAAGAGGTACCCAAGAAAGATGTTTTTAGATACTTAGGATCAATTTTGCAAAACGGTGGTGAGATTGATGAGGATGTAAATCATAAAATCAGAGCAGGGTGGATGAAATGGCAGAGTGCATCTAGGTATTTGTGTGACCGCAAAATTCCCCTTAAGCTAAAAGGAAAATTCTATAGAACAGCTGTAAGATCGGCAATGTTATATGGAGCGGAGTGCTGACCATCACAGCCACATGAGCACAAAATAGGGGTAGCAGAAATGAGGATGTTAAGGTAGATGTGTGGTTATACGAAGTTGGATAAGATAAGAAATGAGGATATTCGGTGAAAGGTAGCAATAGTTCCTATGTATGAAAAGATGAGGGAGCATAGATTGAGATGAGACGACCATTGGATGCTCCGTTTAAAACAAGAGTTTGTTACCAAAAGCTCGACACAAAGAGAGGTAGAGGTCGATCAAAACTCACCTGGGGAAAGGTAGTTAAACAAAACCTAATAGAGTGGGATATAGATTGGCGGACGGTGTGTCTTAGGACGGAGTGAAGAAAAGCTATAAGCTTGGTGGAGGGTTAAACCCATTAGTATGTCTATGTTCCAGTTGTTCTCTTTTTTTAGTTCTTTTCCTCTTCATTTCTCTCCTCCTCCTTTCACCCTTCTTTTATTTTAGCTTATTTTTCTTTTCTTTTTTTGTCTTATTTTCTCTTTTTCTTCCCATCTCCCTTTCTCTTTTTTTGTCTTTTTCCGATCTATCATTGGGTTCATCTATCACTAACCCTAATTAACTTGGGATAAAGGTGTTGTTGATGTTGATGTTGAATTCTATCATAGCTTATCTTCAGTTTAGATGTTATTTGAATTCTGTCATAGCTTATCTTTAAGGATTTATGTTTATTTTAGGATAATGTTATTTGAATTCTGTTATCATAATTTGTCTTTGGGAATTATGTTTCTTTTTATCTTTTAGGGAGTTGGTTGAGGGAGAGGATAATCAATATAGGACAGTCTGTTAAGGGGAGGTACTTTTGGTGAATTTCTATTGAAAATTGTATTGCGGAGCTGGTGCTCTGGGTAATACTCAACCATTCTAAGAGTCCTATCAGCTAACCTCACCAAGTTATGTAGTTTTGACAAGTACTACCAGTTATCCAGATTAAATTCATAACATAAGTATTGAATAGGTCTAATAGAGCAATTCTTTGGCACCTACAAATAAAAATGATGACAATGTCAATGATTATGATAGGGACTTAGGCACCTCATAATACCCAAGTCCCTAGAGCATAGAACTGCTTCTAACAACAAACGCCCCAGCAGCTGACTCTACGACGCTTTACTCAGGCTTTTTAGCCAACCCTTCTAGCCAGCCCTTTCTGAGACACTAGCAACCAGCTCCGATACCAATTGATAAGATCATTGGGGAAACCACACCACAAAAGCTAGTTGTTGTGGATAGAGAACCTAAAGCTATACATACCCAACACTAGAATCCCTCCCACACTTCCATTGTGGAACTCAAATCCCATACCTTGCAAGTAGATCCTAACATCCCACCACGCTTCGCAACCCCAGCATCCATGCAAACTGATTGTGCATTAGTCCTTTGACTAGTCCTGGACAAAACATTGTAATGCTAGCGTCATGCCCTCACCAGTGGGACATCGTGGAAGGCTTTGACACCAGTTAATAAGCACCTGAGCACTTGGGGAAACCTCTATATAAATGTTCCACAAAGATCTTAATTAACAGAATGCTGAAAACAATTTTAATGGAACATTAGATGTGAAAAATTACATCTTGACTGCAGTTGATAGTTGACTTGGGGAACCCTACCTTTAAAAGCTAGTCTTTTAAAAGTCTATGTATATAGATGGTCAGCAAAGATCTTAACTACATGTTTGGAAACAATTTTAATGGGACATTTGACGTGAAAAGCCATGGTCTTGATTGAAGTTGATAGTTTTTGGAAAACTGCTTTTTAAATTGTTTCCAAACATGCACTAAATGGATTTACCCACATATTTTGAGATTTAGGGGATATAATCCACCAAACTACAGAATCCCTACTTTCTCATTTTCCCTAACTTATTAAAGGAACAACTGTTCTTAATTTTTCTTTTCACTGTAACAACTGTTCTTAATTACGTAGAACTCAACTTTCCCTATTTTATGACGACTCCATTCTATATAATGGGGAGCAAACCTCCCAAGTGTGATAATCCCACCATAGTCTCTCTCAATTATAAACATTTGCAGCCCCTTTGCTAACTTAAGCATCAAAACGTCTTCGTAGATACACCTCCCCTCCATCAACACTTTGGCAAGAAGCAGGTCATGTAGAAGGATTGTGAATAGGGCTAGAGAACGCACATTGAAGATAGGTAACAAGTAACAACACATCTTCATTTATTGTATCATGTGCAGAATTAAAGTTGCAATCATAAAAACATAATATTGAAAGCCAATTACCGTTTTCATGAAAGTCTATTCGGCATCGTGAACAGTGAATCATTTCAAATGACTCACTAGGATACGGTAGTTGTTTTGTGGACAAGGCAGAGATCACTGCACCAATCCCTCGTTCTAATGCAAATTGAATCTGATTTTCATGAACATCCTTGGGGGCAAAGGACATTGTTCGTATATCCAAGGGAAGAAGATATGCTGAAAAACTGGCCACACCACAGCCAACATCCAGAACTTGAACTACCCCAGCAGAACGCAGATCACCAGCCTCATTGGTAATCATATGTCCTAACCTGCATTCATGAAAAATTAAATGGATAACAAATATGTCTTGAACTATTCAATTAACAGAAAATTTTCCACAAGAGCACCCACTAAATAGAAAAAGTTCAAGGAAAAGACAACAAAAATTAGTGTCATTAGGAAACTGTTAACTACTCACAGTATACAACCACTCATGCTCATGTTATTTTGGAGAATCAAGCAAAATAATGAAACCATAGGTAAGAAATGATTACTAAAATTTGATATCAATATACTAAATCATAAATATAATTTTACAACAACATTCAAAGCCTTTCCCACAAAATGGGTTTGTCTAAACGAATCAAGCAATGCCAGTGTGATTTGTGAAAACCCAATTTTTGAAATAGGCCATTTAAGTCTAAAACCTTTGTGTGTGTGAGTGCGCATGTGGTCAATGATCAATTAGCTGCATCTGTTTTCAGCCTGTTTCATTAACACCGATGAACCACAAAATCACAAACTCCGACAAAGCTACAGCTTGAAAATATGTTGCAATTTACATATTGTAGACTACTTTGTGGTATGATTTGTATCATAAAATCATAAGCCTTAGTTTTCCTTGAAAGCATAGGTATTCATTCCATTGGCCCACAACTTTTCCTTGATTAGGTTGACTCCTATGTCAACATTCTCTAAATGATCACATCCTTGTTGTGACATAAAGTACAGGAATTTAAATCTACTGCTTCAAAATTCTAATCTTATTTCTTTCACAAGTCCAAGAATTTCAGTTTACAAGAAATTTATGTATCAGAATTCAGAATCATAAGGACAAAAGTTGAAGGTTATTCAAGATTGATCATCTTCTGGATGTCAAAGAATTAACTCCAGTTTTTTTACCCTCAGTTTAAGATGGTAAGGAGGCAATATATTTTAAAAGTTAGAAACTTTTCAATTGTTTGGTTTAAGAGAAAATTAGTATTGAAAGAAATCAACGAAAGAACATTTCTACAATCAGCATGGTCCTCAAACAAAGACAATAAGAAACTTAAATAAGTCAATAGCAGCTACCTCTCTATGTACTCAGAAGCCCCATGTTTGAAATGGGTACCACCACCAGGAAACCACCAGAGCTGATCCTTCTCATGGACCCAATTTTGGCCTCCTTTGACTTCTGCAAGATGCGTGTGATTCACATTACTTCGCCAAACATAATCCCTGCTAAGAGGCCATTTGATAGGTAATTTATAATCCTTTGGCGGAGGAACCAAGCAAAATAAGCGCTTTTCAAGAGGAGGACAGTGTCTCTCCAGTTCTTCTTTTCTAGAAAAATCAAGACTTGAGGCCAATGTTGCCACATAGGAAACATCATGACAGGGAATATACTCATTGAACGTCAAAGGGCACACATCCACCCCAGTTTCTGGAATTACAAGCGGGGTTTTCCAGTAAGTCAAAGCAACTTTGTTAGTAAATTTGGTAGTACCTGCAAGAGTTTAGAAAAAATTAGTAATTATTCTTCACAAAGCAGCAATCTGAAACAGTAAGGTTTAACTTTAACCTTAACATAAGTTTTCAAATAAGCCACCGACACTAAGTGGTATCTCCCACAAAAATGTAATTAACAACTATTTGCAACTCAACCAAGCCAAGTGTGCATTTAATTCATATAAAACAGTTGCACATTGATGCAAACCATTCGGAGAGGACCCAACTAGGATCTGATAGCACTAAAATGATTCTAGGCAGAAAGAACTAACACGGCACTGTTAAACACCCATTTATTTGCATATATCAAATAGAAGATACTTCAACATTAATTTAACTAAATAAGCAATATAAATCTGGGAATTTACAAACAGAAGCATTCTGAAGAAAACCCAGGAAAAGTTTCAAAATTTTGCAAGAAGACAATAAAGGTTATGAAGAGAAGCAGTGGAAAAAGGAAGTTCGAAGTTGAGGTGAGGTGAAGATGTTGTTACCGTTGGAGGAGACATTGTTGGGAGGAGAAGAAGAAGAAGAATGAGAAACAAGCTGAGAGACGTAAAGGGGAGCATTGTTGCCAAAAAGGGTGCCAGCATAGAAGGACACAATCATCAAAAGCAAAGCAGCCATTATAATCTGCCCAGATTTGGAATCGAAGGCATAACCCAACGCGAAACCCCCCATTGTTTGTTGCCCCTTCTTCTTCTTCTTCTTCTTCTCTCAGTTGGGTTTCTTTGTAATGTTTCAGAGAATGGACAATGTTGAATCAATGCAACAGAGAGAGCTCGTAGTTGCGCAAACGAGCCTTTCTTTCCTGTCCACGTTTCAGATCGGGTGAAATTTTTTGCTTTGTGCTATTTTTCATTTTATTTTTTCCCTTTTCTCTTGCATTTTTTTCGAATGCGTGAGGTGAGATTACTAATTGCTAAGTAAGTTTATAATATCTTTATATTAGATCTTTTGGTAAAGATGTTGAATTTAAGATTTCATCTTTAGTATATTTTTTGATAAAGGAAATGGAAAGATTTTTAATATGGAAAATAGATTATAGAAAATTTTTTAAGATATGCACATTGTTAAAAAAAGAATAAATTTTCTCTTTCTTTCTCTCTTGAGATCTATATTAAAGAAAAAAAAAATTAAGGAGATCTTTAATCATATATGGTACTGTTTCGTATATTTCCAGAACATAACTGTATAGCACGAAAGTACTATGTGTTTGCTGTTTGATCACTCTAACTCTGCAATTTCAAGGATATCAATGGAGAATGATACCTTGAAGCAGAAGATCACAGAGATACACCAAATGACGTGGGATGTGTGCTCTGTGTAATTAAAAGAGAGAGTTAGAATGAATGTGTACCTTTTAGGTGCTTATACCGACGTATTTATAAGCACATTACCTTGCCATTGGTTATACGAACTGCTTATGAACTGCTTCCTATATTTTCGGCCTCAATCTGGACGTTTGTAACCACTCGTGTGGACTAAGTCTTAATCCACGTTCTTGGAATCTGTTGAACGCACGTTATAGCTAATTGGGCCTTAGTGTTAGGCCCAACTGATTGCTCCATAACAGTTGCCCCCCAGCTCGGTTATCAAGTAATCTTGGTGACCGGGATGCATTTTATCAATCGCTTTTGGACTGTCACCAAACACGCTGTTGGAATCGGAGTTGACAAATAAGTCGATAACAAAATCATTCATCAAAGCTAGTTGCATTATTTTGTCTTTCCCGAGTAGCAAATTCATCCGGATATGCCATACCCGACTAGGATCATTCAGATATTTTAACACGGCTAGGAATCCTCCTGACGCGATTATCCGTCGTCCCGGATTCGCACAAAAATCTCTGATTACGCTTCTCTGCGTAGAAATACACTAAGTAACTTTGGTCGAACATGAATTCCCGAGTAGCATATAATGTGGATGACATCATATTGATGATGTTTGAAACAAGATCTTTCGTATACTCTTTCGTGTAAACGTTGCTCCTCCACATTTTTCGGATAGAATTCTCCGGCCACGTCTGTGCCAATATTACTTGAATAAATACCTTCTCAACGCGTCTTCCACGAGAAAATGTACTCGGGTATGTTAAACAAAGGAAACGTCTCTGGGTAGCCAAAATATTTTGAGCAACAATTGATTTGCCCTATGTGCAGTCGGTTACCTTTCCTGTCATCATGGCTAATTAATGCATTAAAGGGCCTGTCGTTTCATTCTTCAAGTAATCATTGCGAGCTCTGTGCTTTTACTCATATGCCCCCAACCTCAGGTGCGCTTTTACCGATGTGTCCTTGTGTCGTTTCATTTTAGTGGTGGCGGTTTGTTGAGCCGTTTGATTTCCCTTAGCGGTTACTGTAGGTTATCATTATATTTCAAATTTTTTCCCAAAATCCCGCACTTCTAGCTATTTCTCCTCCTACCCTTCCTTTCATTTGTCACATCTATGTATTTCTCCTTCTCATATTTTCTCCTCTCGTTCTAAATCTCCTTGACCACTTGCTTCAACTTTTGGTACTCTCTCCTTTCACTAAAGCCTTCGAATCGTTTGCCACTCCGTTGCCAGGTATTTTCTCTTTGCTACTTTATACTTTCTGCTTCTTCGCACGTGTTAGTGTTTGTAATCACATCGTTCCCTTCATCTATTATGGGTTTCGCATTGTTCTTCTTCCTTTTTCTGGGTTTCTCATTTCCTGGAGTCACCATGAAAGTGACTCCTGAGGAGGCGGCGGAGTTGCGGAAACGTTTTGGCCTTAGGGGGGCCTGGTTATTGTTTGGTGTTCCTCTTTTGCCGGGGGAAAGCGAGAGTGACCCCCTTCGCAGCCACACTGGAGGTTCTTCCTCCTCCAAAAAACCAAAAGTTTCCGCCGTACCCAATACTCCAATCATCCCTCTACCGCCGTATTCCCTGGGTGGGTCTAAACCTGCCGGTGTTCTTCCACCTTCTTCAGTGGGCCAACCTACCCTAGCCTTGACCCATTCTAAACCTTCGTCCATCTTGGGCCCTCGGGCCCATAAACGCTAATGACCCAAGGGATCCTTCATCAGGAATTCCTTGTCGTCGTTTTAATCCTGTCACCGGTCTCTCTTCTTCTTCTTCGGATGAGACATCCTCCTCGTCTTCAGATGACATAATAGAGGTTAAGTATGACGCCTGTGTTGACTGCGTTTCGGGGGCCATGTACTATATTCAATGTGGTTCTGATGACGTCGCTGACTCTATCTTAGGGTCATGTCGGCATAACCCCATTACTCTCGTTTACCAAAAAACCCCAGCCGAGGTCGCACACCCGTGTAGGCGACCGCGAGGTTCCGGCCTCGGCCTCTCCTAACTTTGACGTGCCATCTCCAGGTATGTATACTAATTCTTGTTTTTATCTTCTTTTTGCGTAGGTATAATGGATGTTTCCTTGGAGGTTATAGACGAATCTCTGTCTGCCGAGTCCGAGTCGAACGTGGCTCCATTTCTAGCCCCTAAGTTTCCTTGGGTCACCTATGAAGTCCTTAGAACTTTTTCCACCCTTGAGTTAGCCGACATAGTCTCCCTTCCCGTAGGTAAGCAGGACGGGTTTGGGATCCGGGCTCCCTATTCGGGTGAGCCCATACGTGCCTACCGGGAAGGCAATGATCCCAACTTCTTTTTCTTCTATGAAGCCGTAGTTTCTCAAATAGGAGTATCCTTCCCCTTTACTTCTTTTGAAATGGAAGTATTAAACCATCTCCGAATAGCTCCTTCTCTGCTCCATCCGAATAGCTGGGGATTCGTGAGGACCTTCGAGCTATTTTGTGGAGACCTTGGGATCCCCTGCACGATTCCTCTTTTCTTTTATTACTTCTACCCAAACACCCCTAGGACGGGCAGGAAACCGCCCGAGCGCAAGGGATGGGTCTCTCTCCGGAGTCAAAGTAAACGTAAATTGATTGTTCCGTTTACAGACTCTTTTCGCGGGTTTAAAGATAAGTTTTTCAAGGTTGCTGCCGCTCTCGGTCAGCGACCATTTTTCCTTCGGGGAGAAGAATCCGACGACGTGGAGTGGTCGTTCCCTCTGTATTGGTCGCGAGATCATTACTGTGAAGACCGTTCTTGCTATAGGTTTGTAGAGGAGTCATTATCCGACTCCGAGGCCTCCGCCATCTCCATCGTCACAGAATACCTTGACACTTGTGGGTCGCCTCATGCGGCTGATTATGTTCGCCGTGCCCGCGGCAGTTCCTCCAAAATACTGTAATCATGCTTCTCTGTTTATTATGTTCGTTATTTTGTTTGAATGTTATTTCTAACATGTCTTCTATTGATGTAGTTAACATGGGGCAACAATCAACTCTGTCGTCGAAGTCTGCCTCCGATGCCGCTGCCGACCCCAAGTCGGTTGAGCCCAAGGGCAAAGGGCCAACCGTGGAGAAAACTCCTGCCCCTCAAGTGCCGCCGAAAGGTCAGAAATGTCCTCCTCCATCCTTCCGGGTCGCCCTGGAGGCTGATAAGAAAAGGGCCAAAGTTCAAAACAATCCTGCAGCCCATAAACATTCCGTTCATCCCACCTCGGCCTCGGGCACTCCCACCGCTGCACTCGCTGTCTCTACTGCCAGGATACCTACTCCTCCGTCTAGCTCCCCCATCCAACCCGGTCGGCCTAAGTCTCAGGCTGTGTCGGGTAACGTTTGGAAAAAGGGGGTGACTGAAGAGTTGGTCAAGCTGACCAAGCCTCCTAGCTTTCTTCTTGAGTCGGGTGCCCCTGTGGGCGACGAGCTTGCCAAGCTTATTCGGATTGAGGAGAACGCTTATGAGTGCGCCTCTTTGGTGCGGGCCTTCGTTACCGTGCGGGAAAGGTATGTATTTTAAATAATGTTAAGTGTACTGGTGAATTGGCGAGTTCTTACTCAAGTCTGTTTCAGGTACGGCGTCGCGGTGGAAGAGAAGAAGAAGATTCACCAAGAACTCCTTGCTGCTAAGGCCGGGCTCGAGAAGGCAAAAGAAAAATTTTCTGCTGAAACTCGGAAGTTGAAGGAGGACCTACTTTCGGCTCAGGGCGTCTCAGCTTCTCTGCGGGCTGATCTGGGCCGAGCTCAAGGTGCCCTTGAAATTTCCGAGCAGAAAATGGCTCTTTTAACTTCCACGGTGGACTCTTTGAAAGCCGCCCACGAGGAGGAGCTGGATTCTTTGAAGAAAACTCTTGCAGTAGCCGCCGAGGAATCCTTCAACAACACCCTTGAGGTGGTTAAGTTTCTAAACCCTGACGTGGCCCTCAATACTACCGGGATGCATTTCATGGCCTATGTAGATGAGGGCCGTCTGGTACCACCTTCCGAGGCTGAAAACTCCTCTGTTGCGACTGCTGAAGAACCTATGCAAGTGGATGATACTTCATCTTTGGCTCCGCCTACCACTGTAAATGCCCCGACGCCGCCTAATCAGGACGAAGAGCCTGCCGCCGACAACCAAGCTCCTAACTGAAGGGCCGGGATGCCGGTTTGACTTTGTATTTTTCTTTTCATTAATGTTAGGCTTCTGAGCCTAGTACATTGTTTATTTTTATATCAATGATGATTTTATTTTCGAGTTTTCATACTCGGTTATCAATATTATACGTGCGTAATTTTGGTTCCAACGACCAATTAATATATCTGTATTGTATTATGAGATTTATCCTCTCACTTGAGTTAGATTCGTACCATGAACAACTCCACTATCGAATATGCTCCTTTACCGATTTGATTAGAACCGGCTAGCGTATCGTTCAAAGCTCTTAAAATCTACTCGGACAATTATATTGCTAACAAGACAATCCATCAAAAAAGGGGAGAATCATTTTATTGATACCGGTAAATCATAATAAATCCGTAAAAATGAGAACCATATGTTCCGAGAAGGTATCTCGGCCCATACTCCCAATTAAAAATTACAGACTCGGAATTTACAACAACATATGCAACTAGTCAATATAATAATAAATTTTGTACTCGGAGACAGGCGTTCCGAGCACAGTCCTAGTAGCACGACACGGTCTCTAACAGAAAACCATATGAACCCGGTGAACGGAGTCGGGGTTCATACTTTCCATAAAAGACACTCACATTGCTTTATTAATGGAATGTATCCTCGATTAAAGAGAACCATATGCTCTTGGATACATAACATCCGAGTTCATACTCTCAATAAAGGAGGAATCCACATTCTTCAATTAATTGTAATATTTCTTCAGTTTGTCCGCATTCCACGTTCGCTTAATCTGGACGCCGCCCAAAGTTTCGAGGGTATACGCTCCTTTATCAAGCTTTTGAGCTACTCGGTAAGGCCCTTCCTAATTTGCCGCAAATTTTCCTTCACGAGCATTCTTGTTCCCAATGTCTGCACGTCGCAATACCAACTCGGCTAACTCGAACTGTCGAGGGACTACTTTTCTGTTGTAAGCGCGAGCCATCTGCTGTTTAGTCCGAAGTTCCCGGGCATGGGCTGCTACCCGGGTTTCGTCAATGAGCGCTGATTCCAGTGCCAAAACTTCGCTATTTGCTTCCTCTCCTTCCTTTAACACCTGGGTTCGTTGCCATGATTGTTGTCCGACCTCAACTGGTATCATAGCTTCGCTTCCATAAGTCATTCGGAAGGGCGTTTCTCCTGTTGATGATTGGACAGTGGTCCGGATCCCCCAGAGTGCATAGTACAACTGCTGGATCCAACCGGTTCCGACGTCGTGCATCCTTTTCCGCAGAGCTTCTAGGATTGTTTTGTTTGCGGCCTCTGCTTGTCCGTTGGATTGTGGGTGTTCTACCGACGCGAATCGGTGCCGGATATGGAAGCCCTCCATCATTTCCTTAAATCCTTTGTCTGTGAATTGTGTGCCATTATCGGTAATGACCTCTCCGGGAATTCCGAACCTCGAGATGATGTTTCTTTTGAAGAATCTTTGTACCCGGGCAGAAGTGATTGTGGCTAGCGGCGCCACCTCTATCCATTTAGTAAAGTAGTCCACTGCGACTATCAACCATTTCATTTGCCCTTCTGCCGGCTTGAATGGACCCAATATATCCATGCCCCATTTGAAAAAAGGTCATGGCGCCGAGATGGATTGTAGTCCCTCGGGCGGCGACAGAATTCGAGATGCATGCATTTGACAATTGTCGCATCTCTTTACGTGTTTTGCTGCATCTGCTCCCATGGTCGGCCAGTAATAACCAGCCCGGAGTGCTTTCCTTGCTAAGGCTCTCGCCCCCATGTGTTGTCCGTTAATACCTTCATGTATTTCGGACAGCACATAGTCGACCCGACCCAGAGCTACGCAGACTAACAAGGGGCTGTGTAACCCTTTCCGGTACAAATCACCGTCGATTACTGTGAACATGGAGGCCATTCTAATTAGTTTCTGGGCTTCTAACCCGTCTTCCGGCAAAGTTCCTTTGTCCAAATAATCAACTATCGGGCGTCTCCAATCTTGGTCCGCGGTGATCATCATTATACATGACGGCTGCACTACTTGTTGCTGGACGACGGTACGGTTATTCCCCGGACTCTTAGTACTTGCTAATTTTGACAAGATGTCGGCCCTGGCGTTATCTTCTCTAGGAATATGGTTGACCTTCACCTCGTCGAATTCGGCAATGATTTCTTTTACTCGACCTACGTATTTTGCTAATAGGGGCCCCTTCACCTGATAACGGCCTTCAATTTGTGCCGCGACCAGTTGCGAATCCTTGTACACTTTCACCTTCTCCGCCGCCTGCTCCCTTGCTTGTCTTAGCCCGGCGATCAATGCCTCGTATTCGGCCTGATTATTCAACGTTGGGAAATTTAATTGTAACGAGAATTCCGTTGCTACTCCGTCTGGGTTTTCGATTATGATCCCGGCACCACTTCCTTTCTTGTTGGATGATCCATCTACGAACAATGTCCACCAACTCCCTGTTTCCGGGACGTGAGGAGTAAGTTCCCGGACGAAATCTGCTAGCGCTTGGGACTTAATTGCGTGACAGGCCTTGAACTTCAGGTCGAATTCGGATAATTGTACTGCCCAATTGGTCATCCGACCGGCCAGATCTGGCTTATGAAGCACTTGGCGGATAGGCTGATTTGTCCGGACAATGATGGTGTGACTTTGGAAATAGGGACATAATTTTTTGGCGGCCACGATCAAGGCGAACACCAACTTTTCTAACTTCTAATATCGCAGCTCGGAGTCGCGTAATGCCCGACTTACGAAGTATACTAGTTTCTGTTTTGCCTCTATTTTTCGTACTAGGACAGCACTGATGGCCTCCTCTCCTACCGATAAGTACAGCACCAAAATTTCCCCTGCTTCCGGCCTTGATAGAACCGGCGGGCTTGCCAAGGATTCCTTCATGTTGGCGAACGCGGCTTCGCATTCTGGGTTCCATTTTATAACAGCTTGCTTCTTCAACATTTTGAAAAATGGCAGAGCCTTCTCTGCCGACTTCGGCATGAAACGTGTCAATGCAGCTATTCTCCCTGTCAGCTGTTGTATCTCCTTCTTAGTAGTCGGAAATTTCATGTCCAACACGGCACGACATTTGTCTGGGTTGGCTTCTATGCCTCTATGTGTCAACATGAACCCCAGGAATTTCCCTGCTCCGACTCCGAAAGTACACTTCAGGGGGTTTAAGCGAATGTTGAATTTTCGTAAGCGGCCAAACGTTTCGTCCAGATCGTCGACATGCTTATTGATTTCTTCGGTTTTGACTATCATGTCATCGATATATACTTCAATATTATGACCGAGCTGGGATTCGAACACTCTGTTCATCATCCTTTGATACGTGGCCCCCGCATTTTTGAGTCCGAATGGCATTACATTGTAACAATAATTTGCTTTATCACCAATGAAAGCCGTTTTCTCCTGATCTTCCGGATGCATCGCAATTTGATTGTACCCGGAAAACACATCCATGAATGATAAGACTTTGTACCCGGAAGAGCTATCCACTAGTTGGTCGATATTCGGCATGGTATATGCATCCTTCGGACATGTCTTATTCAGGTCCGTGTAGTCCGTGCAGACTCTCCATTTTCCGTTCGACTTACAAACCATTACCACATTGGAGAGCCAAGTGGTGTACTGGATCTCCCGTATGAAACCTGCTTGTAGTAGTACTTCAATGTGAGCCCGCAATGCCTGCGTTCTTTCAGGCCCTAACTTCCTCTTCTTTTGCTCTACCGGCTTCGACCCTGGGTACATTGATAACTTATGGCAACAAAAAGCCGAATCTATTCCGACTATCTCTGACGCCTTCCATGCAAAAACGTCTCGGTTCCTTTTCAAGCATTCGATGAGTGCTATCCTGTGTTCGGGCTCCATAGCTCGCCCAATATTGGTAACCTGGGCATCATCATTGCCTATCTGAACATGTTCCACTTCTTCCACCGGCTCCGGCCTCCATTCATCTGGCTCTATTCGCATGTCCAATTCCACCAAATTTACTTGACCTCGGACTTTCTGACGCCTGTTTGATTCCCGGGATACTGGCCTGTATTCGGCTTCACTTTTTCGAACTGTGTCATAATAACATTGCCGATAATCCTTTTGATCACCACAAACTGTCACCACCTGTCCGTTGCCGCCGACGAACTTGAGTTTCTGATGCTTAGTAGACATCAGAATGTCCCATTTGTGAATAGTGGGTCTTCCCAATATCATATTATATTGGGACTGACAATCTGCCACAACGAATTCCACCCTCTCAGATCTGAAAGCTTCCTTAGTTCCTAAAGTTAACCG
This sequence comes from Glycine tomentella, assembly GCA_007407185.1. Lineage (NCBI taxonomy): Eukaryota > Viridiplantae > Streptophyta > Magnoliopsida > Fabales > Fabaceae > Glycine > Glycine tomentella. The sequence continues at coordinate 122,211 of PYAF01003782.1, forward strand.
TAAATGAATGGATCTGATTACATTCGTATTCCCCCCATTAAATCCGGTTAGTGTGGTTTTGCATGGCTTCAAGTCTTCTATGCTTAGATTCATCTGTTTGAACGCGTGCAAAAATGACCCATCGAAATCCTCCAGGTATCGAGCACTCACTATTTCGTCTACAAATGGACTGTTGTTTTGTTGTCCCCGGCTATACTTCCGACGATAAACGGGTCCTTCTCTGCCACGTGTGACCAGTTCCCCCGGCCTGTCTTGTTCTACTGGTATCTGATTGACCCGCTGGGTTTCTGCTTTATCTACCCAGCGTGTTTGGTTTGCATCAGCCTCTACTTGACTATACTGATTTTCGCCGACGTCAACTCGGTTGGGCGGAGTCTCATTTCTGTTCACTCCATCCGGTGTCGGCTCCTGTACCCGGGCTTGTTCACGTGATGGTTCTTCAGTCCGCACCCGGTCTCCTTCCTGCTCGGTATTTCTTAGCTGGTTCAAATGTTCCATCAGGTCTTGTGCAAAGGGTGGTGTTCCCTCTGCGCGGTTTGAAGCCTGTACTTGCTCCACTATTTTCTGCCATTTCTGTTCCAATTGTGCCATGCGTTGCATCTCGGCACGTCTCCACTCCTCGTTTCGTTCTTCCATCTGACGTGTAATATTCCGGATATCCTCTTGCCTCTGAAGGTTTTGTCTCCTCTCCATGTT
>PYAF01003782.1:144033-160602 GCA_007407185.1 Glycine tomentella
AAAAGATCATATTATAAAGTCTGCATTTACGCATCCCTATTCCTAGGTGATGAACAAATGTTATTCTTAACAGGTCAGAAATTAGAACCCCAACGTTCCCATTGCGAATCCTAACCCTAAGTACTTAATTGAAGTGATCAATTCCAAATAAGAATATGAAAGAAGAACAGAAAAGAATAAAACAATCAAAACATATGTACTTCAATACCAGTCAAATTACAGAGGAGTTCTCATCAGTTCATGCCCTTCCCACAATACAAGAATTAGCCTGCCATAGGCCTCAAGAACATCAAAGTAGTAGAAGAATTCATAGTTATGCAGAAACCCTAGCCTTGATTCTTGAATTCCAGAGGTTTTGAGGATTAAAAGAATGTAAAATATGGTATTAGATGATGATAGATGATATTCTGGATGCCCCTTAACCTTTTTGAGGCCTTATATTTATAGATATGTTTAATTAGAGTAATAAAGCCTAGAACAATGCCCAATTTAGAATCAAATCTTTTAAAACAGGCAACTAAATCTTTTTGGCGCGATCCACACGGGATCCCGCGCTAACCACACGGGTATTTTGTATCCATGACGCTGATCGCGCGGACATCCACGCTAACCGCGTGGATCATTCAAGCTGGATGGCCTGATTATGAGATTCCTGGCGCTGACGGCGCGGATTTGGCGCGACCCGCGCGGGATCCTCGAATAGATGGCGCTAATCGCATGGATCTGGCGCTAGTGGCGTGAGTTGTTCGAGCTGGGAAGCCTGGCCTTGTGTCTTTGGCGCTGGTAGCGCTGCTCTGGCGCGGATGGCGCTGTGCTTTCGACCTCTTCATGCTATTCGCATGGATTCCCACGCTAATCGCGTGGTATCTTCGAGAATGAGGCCTTCTATTTTTCCTCTGGCGCAACTCGTGCTGGTTCTCGCGCTATCCGCGCCATTCCTTGAATCTTGTTTTCTTCTTCCTTTTGGCCTTGATTCTCCTCTTTTAATCCTGAAAATGTTCAAATGGTAATGAATTGAATTGAAAACAATTAACTTGATAAACTAACTAATTTCTAATCTATTTACCTAGTTTATTTAACTAAATTATATCCTAAACTAGCCTAAAACTAGGATGTGTTTGCAACACATCACCCTGTATGGATGTTCATTCCAGGCCAGGTTGTAGACAAATATGTTGTATCTTTAAGAGAGGGCCTCCCGAGAGGATGAGAGCCTAGAGCCTCTTAGATGAGCCATATTTGGATGATGAAAGTCTTGAGTGGTTGACTCGGGCCATGTTTTGTATAGTTCATGAGGCGGTGCCTCTCTGGTATGATAGTGTCCAGTAGTTGACACTTTGTGATTGGTATCTCTGTGAGACGAATCTGAGATGGCTTGAGAGCCAGTATAAGGTGGGATACCTCTGATGCTGATAGCATCCAGTTAGTAGGGAATGTGTGATAGCCAGGATGATGTCCTAGGCTTTGTTAAGATTTGTTTGTGTGTCTGTGCTTGGGGGTGAACCAGGGTAAGGGAGGATCTCCCAGAACCCTGAGTTTACTGAGATGTTTATCTCACCCCTGTTGTGGGTTGTGGTTTTCAGGTGCTTCTAGAGGAGAGGAGCTACCACCGGGCAGGAGGCCCTAGCTGAGTGTGCTGGAGTGGTCATGGGCTGCAGATGAAGACTAGAAGAGTTCTCTTGTTTGATCTCTATCTTGTACCCTGTATAGGGATAGGGTGTGAGTGTACACCCGTTGTACTATACATATGTTGTTGTATAACCACAGATGTGGTCTAGTATCTGTTATGTATATGTACAAACCCTGTTGTTGTATGTATAGTACGAGGTTCCTCCTGATTGTCTTATTTTAGTTTTCTATATCTGCCTATGTGGATGTTGTTATTTTATGTTACATCTGGATCAACAAGGGCTTGTTTTATGTGTTATGATGTGGTTTTATATTCCATGCATAATGAAATCAAGAAAATCAATTCCATCACTTCCGCACCGCTTTTATATAACGCTGATAGCGCTTGTATGATATTATTAATGATAACACGTCCGGGGTGTTACAATTGGCGTATAAAAGCCTAAACATTTCAATTTCTAAGAACCGCAGCTTCTTGATCCTCTCTAGCTCCTGTTGGGTCTAACAGTAGCCCCCTTTCAGCTTCACCGCAATAGTTGGGCTATGGTGAGGGTTTTTTGAGCTCTTGTGCCCCTTCTTCAACATCCGACCTAGTGTGTCGATGTTTTTGTATTTCTTCCGAATAAAATTGATAGATAAGATACGTTGGGTTTCCCTAAACAGCGTGTCAAAGAAGCTGTTCGAGTTTGAATCGAACGCGTTTCACCTCTTCAAGGTCTTGGCTACTGATGTCATGGCTGATGCGTTGTCACTGGTGTTCAATCGAGACAGGGAACCCTACTTCCAGTTTTACTGGTAGTCAGACCCCACCAGGTTCAAGTCTTTTAATGAGGATTTGTTGACCCTTGTGGAGAGGGTTAATGATAACTGAAAACAATGATGGACAAGGATTTTTGAAAAACTAGCAGTGGAGTAAAGATCGTAGACAAGTTTTCCCTTATTAAAACAGAAATTTCAATCAATCAAGATTCACCCCACACTTCAAGCAATTTCAGAAAATATTTCAGTTGATCTTGAAAGAGATTAACCACAAGATAAGCAAGTCTAAGATAGCAAGAATTAGAATCAAGAGAACACCAAATTTATACTGGTTCACCCCTCAAAAGAGAAGCTACATCCAGTGTCTTATAACCAAATCTGATTAGAATTCCACTAAATCAAAATATGTTCTTTACAAGCTTCACAAGTGATTACCTTTATCAAAACTAGATAAAGAAAATGAAATCGAAAACCCTATTAGACTTCTAATCACAAAGACCAGAGAACACTACCTTGTTCTTTCCTCTAGAGAACACTACTCCAGAAAAAGCTCTAAAGAAACTCTTTGATCTTAGTACTTACAAGAATTAAAAGAAACAAGTCAATTTACAGTAAGAGTTCAAGAGAGATACAACCATATGATCCTCAGAGGTTGAATGAATGAATTTTACCAAGCAAATACAGATTGCATGAATGCTGATCTTGAAAAGCAGCTCTCTTGACAAACTGTTGAAGAATCTTGTTCAAAACACTATGATCAATGAAACATGAGTTTTTGAGTTTTGAAACAAGATGTATGAGACTTAAAAAATCTTTTTCTCAAACTTTGAAAGATTTAGGAGTAATGAGTAATTCGTAAAATCAATTTCTCTAGATTAATGCAAATGTTCAGACCCAACAGTTTTTTTTTATAGAAAATAGATTTAACTGCATGTAATCAATTAAAACGTTACGTAATCGATTATTTTAACCAAAGTAATCGATTAATATACAAAATAATCAATTAAAGTGTTTTTAGCATAATCTGGAAAAAATTTATGAATAATGTAATCGATTAAAATGACTTGTAATCAATTAAGGCAGTGAGTCTCAGAATTGAAATAAGCTTGTGTAATCGGTTACAATTGAGTGGTAATCAATTAAGGCAGTCAGACATGTTTTGTGTTTTTGTGTTGTGTAATTGATTATGATTCGCTTGTAATCGATTAAAGTGTTCTTCATGACTTTGTAATAGATTACACAAGTTGGTAGTCGATTAAAGCAGTGCACAAATGCATTTTCCAAAACATAAACCATGAGAATTTCTTTCTAAATGCAAACATGTAACCTTTTATCCTTTTCTTAAATCATGTATGCATGTTTATGATTATGTTTATGCAAATGCAAGGATCACAAGATAAGCCTGTTGAATCAACTTAACAAATTACAAATGTCTTCAATTGAATGACATGTAAAAAGCTAGCATCCTTTAAGCAAAGGGCTTCATCCTTGATTTGATCTTCTTTCCAGCTCCCTCATGTATCCAACAATAATGATTGTCGAATCGCTACATTACTAATAAAACTAGGATAATTCACTAGCACAAAAATAACGTAAAAATCTACTTAGAAATACAATTCAATTTAGTTCCTAAATTAATCCACTTATAAATAGCAGGGGAATTTTATTGAACGGTTTGTTGACAAAGAAGAAAAATTGCAGAAACTACAAAATTGATGAAAGATGTTGTCAAGCAGATTCAAGAATATCAATCCAATTCACCAAACTAGACAATTTGAATTATCATAGTTCTTCAGATGATGATCATATTGTGAAAGTTCAGCAAATATCATTAGAAGCAGTTCACTCGAATTAACTCCTAAATCAATTGAAATCACAAATCAGATTGAAATATCATCCAAACAATTTGTGATTAAAATTTAAAATTAGGAAATGAATCCCTAACCTAATCCGTTTCCGTTTTCAATCCTAAATACATTCATAATCATGAAAATCAAAAATAAGATTCAAGAAGAAGATGAACATTCACATAGAAATTGAAATACCAAACTAGAACTCAAATTCTCTTTGCTTGGAATTCAAATTGTGGCTAAAAGAAAGAAGGTCTAAATCATCTCCATCAATGCATGTGCAACAAGGAATGACAAGAGAGACAAGGAAAAACCTAGAGTAATCAAGCACAAGGGTGAAATCACACATGAAAGAACATTAGTGGAAAATGAGATTCCATCACAAAGGCCCAAAAACTTACAAGGCATAATTCTATCACTCATGATCCACCTTAAATTTTATTTTCAAGACTACTTATGACTTCAACAATTGCAACAATGGTTCACATCAAGCATGAAACATCTCAATCCAACAAAAATTGGTACATTTCTCACAATTTATACAAGTTAGAAATCCTATAAAAAAACATGAAAAGTGCCTAAATTCAACAAAAACAAAAAACAACAACTGCAAAATGTTTAATTTTTTTAATTTTCTATATGCAAAAATAGTAAAACAACAAAACAAAAAAATACAGAAAAACAAAAATAGAAATAGATAGAAACAACAAACAACTAAACAGAACAAAAAACATATACAAACTCAAAAACTAAGACAAAATACATAAAACAAAAAACAGAGAGAAAATAGCAAACAAATAGAAAACATATTTTGTAAATCCTTCCCCCTACACTTGAAGTGCACATTGTCCTCAATGTGAGCATGCAATGAAATGCAACCAAGAGACAACATATAAAAGAAGGGAAAAGGAAACTCCTCAAGTGCCATTCAAGGCACATCCATCACATAAAATTGGCAAGACCAAAGAGAGGTCCGCCACAAGCTCCTCCTCCACTTGAGGGCTCTCATGAAAAAGCTTGAGTGTGTGACCGTTCACTTTGAAGACTTTGTCGGTAACTTCATTTTTAATCTCAACCACCATGGGGAAAAATATTAGTAATAACAAAAGGATCATCCCATCTAGATCGAAGTTTACCGAAAATAAGCTTTAGGCGAGAGTTAAACAAGAACACTTTTTGGCCAATATGGAACTTCTTCCTAAGAATCCTAAAGTCATGAAACCTCTTCACTTTCTCCTTGTAAATCTTGGATTTCTCATAGGCTTCTAAGCAGATCTCTTCAAGTTCTTGCAATTGAAGCTTCTTTTCCATACCCGCTTCATCAAATGCTATGTTACAACTCTTCACCACCTAATAAACATGGTGCTCAATCTTCACCGAAAGGTGGCATACCTTACCAAAAACCACCCTATAAGGAGACATCCCTAAAGTTGTTCGGTAAGCGGTCCTGTGAGCCCATAGAACATCTTTAAGTAGCTTACTCCAATCCTTCTTGTTGGGTTGCACTACTTTCTATAACACTTGCTTGATCTCTCTATTAAAAACCTTCGCTTGCCCATTAGTTTGGGGATGATAAGCTATTACAGAAATGGCTCCCCTGGTCACTAATAATGGCTTTAGGCACACCAAAACTGCAAAAAATGTTAGATCTCACAAAATCCACAACAACTTTAGAATTATTAGTTCTAATGGCCTTAGCTTTAACCCATCTAGAAACATAATCAACAACAAGTAATATATATAAAAAACCATGAGAAACATGAAACGGACCCATAAAATCTATACCTCATACATAAAAAATCTCATAGAAAATAATGGGTTGTTGAGGCATCTTATGCCTATTTGTAATGGTCCCTCTTGCTCTCTAAAATTGCTCACAAGTGGTGGGCCAATAGAACCCACAATCTAACACCCTCCTAACAATCCGCTGAGGACCAAAATGACTGCCAGTAGGTGGGCCATGACATAAGTGAAGAATAAACTAGATCCCATGATCTGACACACACTTGTGGATCACTTGGTCACTACCAAACATCTGAAAATAGTCTGAACAATACACAAGAACCAAAAGGGGGATGAATTGGTTGATCTTGAGTAATTAAAAATTCTTAAACAATTAGAGCTGAAAAGATCGTATCATAAAACAGTTCAAGAAAACTTTCAATCAACCAAACACCAAACCTTAAAGAATGCAATCAAAAACTTTGTTTGTTGATTGTGAAATGCTGTACCAACGAATTACAAGTTATAACCACAATAAAAGATAAAGATGAAGTAGTCAATACAAAGATTTATACTGGTTCACTTCTCAACCTAGAAAAGCTACATCCAGTTCTTCTAACCAGCAAGTTAGAGTTCCACTAATAACAATCTATTTCTTACAAGCCCTTACAACTACTCTTAATCACACCTAGATCAAGAACGAGAAATCTAACTCAAATAGATTCTCTGTGATCAACATAGAGAAAACCTATATCTACTCTTACCTCTGGAGACACCTATTCTAGAAAAGCTTTAAGAAAAACTATTGTTATAGTTACACACAAAGAAAATTCAAAAAGAATTTACAAACAAGTTGTTTGGAAAGAAGCCAACTGATGATCCATTACTGATGCATGCAAAAGATTACAGACTTGAATCAATGATGAAAGAAAACTACTTCAAAACTTTCCTTCCAAAATCTTTTGAAACTTTTCCCAAAAAGAAATCCTTTTTAGAAATCTTGAAGCTTGGAGATTTGTGGGACTAACTCAGAATAGCACTTTGAATCTTTTCTTTCATCAGAAAGCTTATGAAAATACTTTGATAATTCATTGTGTCTTTTCAAAACACCCAACAACTATTTATCGAAAATTGTTGTAACTGTCAGTAATCGATTAATTCACTAATGTATTCAATTAAATTCATTTATGTAATTGATTAATTACTCATTTAATCGATTAAAGTGTTCTTGAACTTTTTGAAAAATATTTATGAGCAATGTAATCGATTATCACAAGAAGTCTTTGTTTGAAAACGTGCCAAGTAATCGATTACCACCATATCGTAATCGATTATCACAGGAAGACTATTTTGTGATTTTGTGTACTGTAATTGATTACCATACTCTTGTAATCGATTAAAGTGTTCTTTAAAACTTAAGTAATAGATTACTATTTACTGGTAATCGATTAAACCAATGAGAATTTGTTTTTCCAAAACTTAAACATGGAACACTTGAAATTTTTATGCAATCATGAAAGCTCTATGTTTCAGAAAAGCTTTTTCACAAACCTTATGCTTTTATGAAAACATGAATGCAAAAACATGAAGGAGCTTTATGCAATGGATCATAGGAAGTCTCACCTTAGACATGCACAAATTACAACTACCAATCAATTGAATTGGCATGTAAAAAGCCTAAATACTTTACTGCTTAAGAGACTCAGCTTCTTGATCCTCTTGAGCTCCCCCTGGCTCTAACAACCTCCACAAATAAGGATCATTACACGCATAATATATAATATTGCTCTTAAGTTTATCTATTTGAGACCTAGATGCATGAGGTGGGACAACATATGCAATAATGAAATTCACAATGTCAGCAAACAAAGTTACATTTGATTAATGAAAATGCTCATCAGGGAAATTATCCTTAATAGGAAAGGACTCAACATGTCCCTCAATCTTGCTCAAATGATCAGCAACCAAGGTTTCAGCACCATTCCTATCTTTAATCTAAATATTAAACTTCTGAAGAAGAAGCATCCACCAAATCAATCTAGGTTTAGCATCAGGCTTCTTCAACAGGTACTTCAAAGTTGCATGGTCAGTAAAGACAGTGATATGGGAGCAAAGCAAATAAAATATGAATTTATCTAAAGCAAAAACAATAGCCAAAAGCTCCTTCTTAGTGGTGGTGTAGTTAACTTGGGTTGCATCTAAAGTGTGTGAAGCATAAGCAATGACATGGGATAGTTTATCAACTCTCTGTGACAACACAACCCCAAGTGTATGGTTAGAGGCATAACACATGAGCTAAAAGGGAAACTCCGAATATGGTGGCTGCATGATGGGAGAGGTAATAAGCCTTTTCCTTAACTCCTCAAATGCCTTTTGCAAGGATGGTCAAGCACAAAGTCTATGTTCTTTTGGAGAAGTTTGGACAATGGCAGTGCAATCTTGCTAAAATTCTGGATGAATCTCCTATAAAAACATGCATGTCCAAGAAAAGAATGCATTTCTCACATAGAAGCGGGGTAAGGTAGAGAAGTAATCACATCAAGTTGGCCTTATCAATCTCAATAACTCTACTAGAGACCAAATGCCTCAAGACAATATCCTCATGCACCATAAAATGACATTTCTCAAAGTTAAAAACAAGTTTAGTCCCAATGCATCAATCAAGAACTCTAGAAAGACTATCCAAACAAGCATAAAAAGAGGAACCATATACAATGAAATCATCCATAAACACCTCCATGCAACTCTCTAATAAATCAAAAAAGATGCTCACCATGCACCTTTGGAAGGTACCAAGAGCGTTGCATAGGCCAAATGGCATCCTAGTGTAGGAAAATATGCCAAATGGATAGGTGAAAAAGGTCTTGTGTTAGTCCTTCGGTGCAATAGGAATTTGCACGTAACTTGAAAAACCATCAACAAAGCAATAATGTGATTTACCTGCTAGCCTCTCTAGAACCTGGTCAATGATGGGAGAGGGATATGGTCCTTGTGAGTTTCTTGGTTAAGTCTCCTATAGCCAATGCAAACTCGCCAACTATTGGCTACTCTAGTTGGGATCAACTTATTATCCTAGTTCCTCACAACAGTGATGCCTAATGTCTTAGGGACTACTTGGACAGGTGAAACCCAAGTTCTATCTAAAATGGGTTAGATGATCCCTACAGCTAGTAGATTCATCACCTCCTTCTTCATCACAAAAAGAATGGTGGGATTTAGCCTCCTCTGCGGAGACCTTTCCAGCCAGAATCTTCCACCAAGAGTATTCGTTGCATGCATATGGAAGGATTTATTCTAGGAATGTCAGCAACCGTCCATCTAATGGTCTTCTTGTGGCCTCTCAAAATGTGCACCAACTTCTCTTCATGCTCAAATGATGTGTTGTTGGATATGATGATTGGAAGCTTCTGAGCATCATCTAAGGAAGGTGGATGAATTGTGGATGACAAGGGAAGGTTAGTGGCTGATGGAAGGGAGATAGAAGAATCAAAACTTGCACCTACAACACAATCAGAGTGAACTACAGAGGAAATCTTCGCACAAATACTACACAGAGCAGCAGAATCATCAAAGGTACAATTAAAAGAACCAAGACTTGTACAAACATCAACACTATCTACTGCAACATTAATGATATCTATAAGATAGACAAAATGCTCATTTGCAGGATGTCTCATCGCCTTAAAAATGTTGAAATGGACAACATCATCACCAAACTCCATGGAAAGAGTTCCTGCATGCACATCAATTTTTGTCCTAGCTGTCATCAAGAATGGTCTACCTAGGATCAATGTGGAACCATGGCTAGAGGACTCATTCTCCATATCCAAAGTGTAAAAATCTGCTTGAAAAATCCAATCATTAACTCGCACCAGCACATCTTTAATAACTCCAAGTGGAAGCGCAACACTCCTGTTGGCTAAGTGAATGACAACACTAGTGGTTTAAAATCACGAAGATGTAGGGACCTATAAACTGATGTGCGCATGACACTAATAAGACTCCAAGGTTAAGCATGGCATCTGTTAAAGTGCAATCTTCAGTGGTGCAAGGTACAATGAAAGTGCCAGGATCTTTGAATTTTTGTGGCAAGGTGGATGGTGGAATGGTAACAACAATTTTGCTTTGTACAAGTGTAGAAACATTTATGCCCATCTTGACTTGCTCATTTCCCTTCAACTTCTTCTTGTGGGTGCATGAATCCTTCAAGAACATTACATGTTTGATGTCATCCAAGAGTGGAATATTGATTTCCCCTCCTGTAAGTCTTAGATACCCATTCACATTCTTTTGAAAGTAAATGTTGCTGGTTGCCATTTGCTTCATCAGCTCCTCTAAAAAAGGTCCATAACTTCTTTGCACAGGTTGTGCAGGTATAGGTGCAAACTACTGGAATTGTTGTTGTTATCTAACAGGGGATCTTGGTATTTGCTGGTGGAGGGTTGATATTGTTGCTATCTGAATGGTTGTTGTTGTTGTGTCAGCTGCTGTTGTGGACCAGGACCATACCTCAGGTGTGGATGATCTTTCCAACAAGGACTATAAGTGTTGGAGTAAGGATTATATTGTTGTTGTTGAGGACTAAATGGTTGTCCAAGTTGTACGGTAGAAACTTTAGCAGTCTGTTCTGTTTCTTGGAGAGTGGGACATGTATTTGTTGGATGATCAGGTGCACAATAGATACCACACAACCTTGGTTGATTGGCTGTCATCATATTCTGCTATTGACCAATGGCAAGCTGTCTCACTAGGGATGTTAATTCTATCAGTTTATTCTCCAACCATTGGTTATCAGCAACCATAGAAATAAAAACTTCATTTGTAGTAGCCTTGGATGATGCAACAACTCTAGTATTGAATTGCTGACAATTAACTCTAGCAAAAAAATAGTCTTGTGATGGTGAGGACAAGTAGCATACAACTTGTTGAATCTCTCCCAGTACTCATATAATATCTCTCCCGATAGCTGCCTTATACCATAGATTATTTTCCGAAAGGATGCTATTCTAGATGCAGGGAAGAATTTCTTTAAAATATTCTCTTCGTATCTATCCATGTGTTGATAGGATCTGGTTGAATGTATAATCAATCTTTAGCCACACCAACTAGAGAGAATGGAAATGCCTTCATCTTCACATAGTCCTCATGAATGTCATGTGTGAAATTTTGAAAAACACAGCACCTTGGTCCAACCACAGTGTGCTCACATGAGGGTAAAAATAAAATTTTTTCGATGCGGAAACATAGACCATCTATGCACCTCATGTATGTGTGCTTAGGAATTACTCATTGAAACACGTTGGAATTTTAGAAATACCTTTATCACTTGAAGGCTCAAAGAAGATGACGCCCTCCAATGGTGATCCACACTGTTATCTCCTTCTTGCAAGTGAGAACTTCTTTTCCTTGATTTGTCCTTCTCCTTGATGGCTTGCCAGATGCATGCAAGGTGTGAGACTTTCAAGTATTTGGTTTCTTTTCTCAAGACTATCACATAGTTCATTTTAAACGGCTTGTCTTATCATGCATACTAGTTGTAGAGTAACCACGTCTAATAATCATGCATAATAGTTGCAATTTTAAAATTTTAAATTTTAAATTTCTAATTCAAAATTTGAAATTCAAACTTTGAAATTTTAAAATCAAAATATAAATCATGCATTTTCAAAATTCAAACACACGGTGGATGATCATGGTGCCTTCCGTTTTTCCATCCAAAGTGTCTTCAAGCCTCGGATCAAAAACTTCATTGAACTCGCTCGAGACCATCAACATGGCCGAGCCTCCTCCTTGGTTCCACGGTCCAACAAGCTTGAACTTTATCAATTCAAATTTTACATCCAAAGTAATTAAAATAAAAGACGTAAAATTTAAATTGGGACAAATACAATCCCTTTTAACCAAAAATATATCGGGAAAATACAATCCCACTTAACCAAAAAAAAATTGAATTTAAAATTGAAATTTAAACATACATGCAAAGCACCATGACCATCCATATGTTCATGTACCTACAAGGAAGGTTAGGAAATAAACAAACAATTTGCAAATTCTAAGTCACCATCGAATTCATCTTCATCAAAATATCAACATTTGATAATCAACCCAAAAACATGATTAAGATTCAAAATTTAAAATGTGATGGGGCTGCCTTAGATATATCTAAGCGGCGACTATGGTAGGTATTCTTAACCACCATGGCTTTGGCACTTCTAGTCTAAATAGACTTGATAAAAAAATCCATAGCCCCAAGACTCCTCTTGGCTGCCACTTTTGTCTCCACAAAGTGGTGTCTCACTTTGAACATAATCACAAGAAAATAATCCTTTCATAGAGAATAAAAGGAAATTTAAAGAATCTTATTCAAGAAAAGGATGAAGATTTCAAAATGGTTTTTGAAAATTCGATTGCTAATAAAACCCCATGCCTTTGCAGAAATGAGCCAGGCTCTGATACCACGTGAGGGTAAAAACAATTTTTTTTTTATGCGGAAACATAGACCATCTATGTACCTCATGTATGTGTGCTTAGGAATTACTCATTGAAACACGTTGGGGTTTTAGAAATACCTTTATCTCCTTCTTGCAAGTGAGAACTTTTCTCCTTGATTTCTCCTCCTTGATGGCTTGCCGACGCATGCAAGGTGTGAGGCTTTCAAGTATATGGTTTCTTTTCTTAAGACTATAATGGTGCCTTAAGGTCAGGTGAAGGCCACTGATTTTTTATTAAGATCTACAATTCTGTGAGCTTGGGCTTCTGCTGCTGACTTAAAAACACCCTTTTCCATGTCTTCGGATATAACCCATAAAGGTTTGCCTGTTCTTTGTACATCAACCCTTGTGATAGTTTCACGCATTTTCAGTAGCTCTTCCGCTTCTAGGATAAATTCTCCTATTTGTGCCTCATAAAAAGAACTAGGGGTTGCAGCAAAAGAGGAGAGAAGATGAGGGAGAGGAAAAGCTAGAACTTGGTTAAAAACCAAGAGAGGAGGGGGCGGAAATTTATTCTCTTAAATCCTCCCCACGTAGGCGCCTACTTGAGGTGAGATGATGTTGTTGCATTGCATGATCCTCTCACTCCAAATCAGTCCAAGTTGTTGGGAAATTTTTTGAAAAAAAATCTAGCAAGATTCTCTCCAAAAACCGCCACCCTCTCTCACTCTCCTCCCTCCAAAGTTTGTTGCAACAATAACTAATTTAAATGCAGAATTCAAATGACAATGTTGTTGAGAGAATCTTCATCCAATCTTTATTTGAAAATTCATTTAGATAATATGAATTATCCTCAACAACCAATGTTGTTGAGAGAATCTTCATCCAATCTTTATTGGATAATTCATTTAGATAATTTAAATTATCCTCAACAACCTAACCTCAAAATTTAAAATTCAATTTAAAATTTGAAATTTAAACTTAAATATATATTCAAACTTATCCCAGTTTGTGATTTGAATTTGAATTCGAATTCAAAATTCAAAATTTCAAATTTCAAATTTACCCAAAACTTATTTTGGTCAAGTTAACTCCGTGACTTACTAGGATTCATGGCCCAAGGCCCACCGGGCCTGTCAACACATTTGGACCCATTAGTGGAGACACCAATTTCACCACTAATGCCCCAAATAGGGTGCATGATTCAAGTGGGCTTGAAGTCCAACTCTAACCTAATTTAAATCATAGTCTTGATAAATCCCAATAACTAATTATTGGCCCAAACTCGCTATAACTTGCAACAAAGAATAACCTCTGTGTCACCCATTAGGCCCAATTAGTCACAGACATAAATAAACTAGGACCAATTAAACTCTTTTAATGGGCCCAATATAACAACCCTAAGTCCTGACGTGAACGGCGCAAGCATCAGAGCGGGTTTGGCGCTATAATAACTCTTGTTGCTGAAAAGAGGACAAATTTTGGGGTTTTGCTGTGAGCCACGCCTGGAGCGTGGGAAGTGCTCCAGAAAGCATGGGAGCCACGCCTGGAGTGTGGGAAGTGCTCCTGAAAGCTGATTTCCACTGGAGTGCCATGCCTGGAGCGTAGGAGGCCACGCTGGGAGCGTGAGAGTCACGTCAGGGCCTATAAAATGGCCCAAAACACGAAAATCTTAGCATTTCTCTCTTCTCCTTCTTCCTCCAGCGTCCCAACCTCCATGGCTGAGGTTCCCAAGCTTCCATGACTATGTTTTATGGCCCAAAACACTTCCTAAGCCTATCAAAACTCTCATAAACCAAGTTTTAGCTAAAATCCTTCTTCCTTTCTCCTTGAAACCCCTTTGGTGAGCAAATCCCTTACCTTGAGAGAAACCTCAGACATGGCTGTTTGGTGAAGACCCAAGGCTTGGGAAGGACTCCAGAGCTTGAGGAAGCTGTCCTGCAGCCTTCTTGGTCGCCACTGAGGTAAGAAACTCGTATTCTGCGGTTGATATGGGATTTGGGGGTTTCCTGTGAATAGTGACCCATCTGTGATAGAGCTAGAATTAGCTCTGGGTCCAGTTGAGAGATGTGTTTAGAATGATGAGAGGATGAATGATTAGCTTTCAATTTGTGTTTTGGTGACTGTTGGTTTTGGCTCTATGTGGGGCATGTGTGACTGGAACTGAGTCACTTGATTTGAGACATGCAAGAGCCTTAGTGAGGGGCTTAAGGTGCCTGATAGGCCATGGAGATGGTGTCTGGTGAGATAGACCGTCCAAGCCCTGAGAAACCCAGAGGACTTGGGTTGTTAGAGCTTTGAGCTCTCTGAAAATGGCTTGTGGATGAGTCTGAAGGGACTCTGAGGTCATGTTTGATCTGTGATAGACCATTGAGGGTCTATGGAAAGGCTTGTAGAGGGATAAGCCTGATGTATCTTAGGTTAGATAACTTGAGTTGATAGAAAGGACTGAAGTTCCTTTCTCTGAGACAGTTGAGGACTGTCTGATGAGCTTATGTTCGCTTATGTGCTTGAATGGTCTATGATGTGTGTATGTGTACCTTGATAGGGCTTGACACAAGGTGTCAGAGAAGCAGACCATCAGTCAAGGCTGGAGTTGTTGGCACATCTATCAGGTAAGCTCATCGTTCAGGGGATTAGCCCTTCCTCTTGTTTACCACCCAAGTGGGTGATGTATGCATGCCATGCTTGTTTCTGTATATGTTTTGGTGCATGTGGTGGAATGAAAGTCCAAGGTGGCCTGTTTTATGATTATATGTGTGATAAAGCCTGAAAGGCTACATGAACGGTACTTGGAGTGATACTCAGACCATTCCAGATGTATAAAATGGATGAACCCTAGGATAGACACTGAGATAGTGTGAGGGTAATGAGACACCTGATGTGGCAGGTGTAGATGGCCAAGGGCCTCTAATGGATGAACACTGTGAGGTGTTCAATGACCCAGATGGGATGTAGACCATGAGGTGGTCTGTGATGGAACCTATAGGATACTGGCTTAGTATCGGGCTAGTTGAGGTTCCCTAGCCAGAGGAAGAGTTTGAGGACTCCCTGGAATAGCTGAGATTCCTTGGGAGGTGCCACTGCTCTCCGCTTAAAGTCCTAAGGGGGGATTTCCCTATATGGATGTTCCTCCTTAGGCAGTGATGTTGAAAAGTCCTGGATGTGATTGCCCTGTAAAGGAGGTTCTTTCCCAGGCCAGTGTGTGTGAAAGTCCTGAGGGATTGAGAGCTCCCTGTGTGGATAGTCTCTCTCAGGTGGCGGCTTGATAGTCTGAGGGATTGAGAGCTCCCTGAGTGGATAGTCTCTCTCAAACCGTGATTGGAAGTTCTGGGGGATTGAGAGCTCCCGATGTGGATAGTCTCTCCCAGGCAGTGGAAAGTCCTGTGGGATTAAGAGCTCCCTGAGTGGATAGTCTCTCACAGGCAGTGGAAAGTCCTGAGGGATTGAGTGCCTCCTGTGTGAGATGATCTCTCTCAGGCATGTGTTGTGAAAGTCCTGGAGGTGATTGCCCATTTATGGATGTTCTTGCCCAAGCATGAGTTATGGAAGTCCTGGTGAGGCTAGGCAGTAGACAGATATGTTGTATCTCTAAGAGAGGGCTTCCCGAGGGGATGAGAGCCTAGGGCCTCTTAGATGAGCCATATCTGGATTTTGGAAGTCCTGAGTTGAGAGATTCCTCAGGCAATGTGTATATGAAGTCCTGAGTAGGTGACTCAGGCAGTGCTGGTTCATGATGAGGCGGTGCCTCTCTGATTTGAGAAGTGTCCTAGGGTGGACACTATGTTATGGTACCTCTGTGAGATGAATTTCAGATGGTTGTGAGAGCCAAGATGAGGTGGAATACCTCTGATGCTGAGAGCATCCAGATAGTACCCAGAGAGCTGGGGAAGGTGTGATAGCCAGGAGGATGTCCTAGGCTTTATATATGTGTGTTTATGTGTGATGCTTGGGGTGAACCAGGGTAAAGGAGGATCTCTGTAACACCCCAATATTTTACTTATTGAATATGGATTAAAGGAAACACTTTAGAACGATTAGAAAATTATCATTCACTATCTAGTAAGATTTTTAGAATTTAACATACCTTTTGAAATAAAATTCAATCTAAGTTATTCTAATCCCTAGAAAAATTAGAGAAAAATGATGAATATCATTTTAGGAATTTTCTTGAGATT
>PYAF01003782.1:163617-198195 GCA_007407185.1 Glycine tomentella
CTTGTATTCTGTATAGTATAGGGTGTGAGCGTACACCCGTTGTCTGTACATATTTATGTTGTATAACCACAGATGTGGTAGAACTATGAGTTGTATGTATATGTACAGGCTATGTATATGTATGAATTATGTTTCCTCCTGATTATCTCTGTTTAGACTTGTATGTTCTCTGCCTATGTTGTTTTATGTTTGAGTTAACAGGATCCTCAGGGGCTTGTTTATGATGCTTTCTGTTGTGTTTTATATTCCATGCACAATGTAATAAAAAAAATCGATTATATCGCTTCCGCACCGCGTTTAGATAACACTGATAGCGCGCTTATGATATTATTAATGATAACACGTCCGGGGTGTTACACCCAATTCATTTAATGACCACATAAGACACTAGAAATGCTCTGTGGCCCCAAAACTAATTGAGTTGATCAAGTGATCTACCTTCAAATTTGGATATCGTGTCTCCATCATCACTCACATTGTCATTCACATTTAGTCAAGAGCAAGGATAAAATATCATCTCTCTTTATTGACTAAATATAGCTTTCACAGGAACTAGGAATCTTCATCCATTGACTCTAAGACAGATCATGACTCCTCATGATCTCTTACTATGCATAGATTCCCGAGTCAACTAGAAGTTATCCAATCCCTACCGATCTTGTGAACGACTAATTCCTCATAAAGGATTGTGAGTCCTTTCGGCATGTCCATCTATACTCATGTATTCAGGTTATACCCAAGAGTACATTGTTCTCCCCTTTTTCAGGCGGATAGAGTTATACAGTCAAAGTATAACCCTAGGACACAATATTTGATGACATCCTCAAGTCTAGGATGATCAACACTACCAAACTATGAGAGACTTTACAAATCCAATGATATTTTAAAGAATCCTTGGGGAGTCTCACAACGGGTCAGTTCAGTGCCATCTGTTCCCCAACAGATCCACCTACGACATCAACTAAGGCATCACCATGCCTGCATTTCATGAGGTCCCTACCTTGTATCTCTATACAAGTAGAAGATGTCGTACTAGTCTTATTTTGATCATCAATGCCCTTTCTTGATAATTCAAGACTAGGAACAAGCTTTAGGCAATAGACATGTAGTGTTCTCGAATCCTCATGATCATGATCCCTATCATAGATCCTCGAGTGTACACTTGTTCTATTCCTAGGGCTTTTATCTTTAAACGCATATTGCTATAAATATAGGTGAGATATAAATATGATAAAGATAAAGTTTGCTCTCATTAATCATGAAATAATAAATAGTATAAGGTGTTCAACTAATAAATCAGATTGTCTCTAGGACACCTACATACTAACAATGTGGTTGCATGGTGGAACACACTACATAAAACTCCTTAAGATGTTTGTGTGGATCTTTGTAACATCCTTAAATTTTTATCTTGAGCTTATAATTATGTTTGAATATGAGATGATAATTTGATACAAGAAGGATATGATAGAAATTTAAGGAATGATCTCTGTTTATGCAAGCATACTTGACATTTGCTCTTGGCATAAAGCTGAATTGATTTCAGGTTATTAAGTATAAAGCTCCTAGCACTTATCCCTCAAAAGCACATGAAGGCTAACGATGTTCAATTGAAATTTGGCATGATCAAAGCCAAAAAGTGGGAACTTGTTAGATACAGTGGAAGCTGGAAGAGGATCAACACAAGGATGAAGCCATGTGTCTTAAATAGATTTTAGCTTTTTACACGTCATTCAATTGAAGGAATTTGTAATTTGTTAAGTTGTTTAAGAGCCTCATCTTATGATCCTTTTCGTTGCATAAACATGATCATTAGCATGCATACATGATCTGTGAAAAGCATAAAGGTTTCCATGTTTGCAAAAGGAAGCAAATTTCTCATGGTTAAGTTTTGGAAAATCACATTGTGCACTGACTTAATCGATTCCCAGCATTGGTAATCTATTACTTAAGCCATGAAGAACTAATTAATCGATTACAAGGAAATGATAATCAATTACATAGTACAAAACATAGAATATGTCTCCCTGGGTTAATCGATTACCATCTAATCATAATCGATTACATTAGCATGTTTTGAAACAGAAACTGTCTATGATAATCGATTACATTGTTCATATATCTTTTCCAGAAAGAGCTAAGATTACTTTAATCGATTATTTTGGATATCAATTGATAACATTAGTTAATATAATCGATTACATGGACGATTTAATCGATTACATGCAATTAAATATGTTTTCTATAAAAAGCTGTTAGGTCTTTTGTTTTGGACATAACTTGATTTTGCGAATTTACAATCACTTTCAAAAGCCCTCACATTCCGAGAAAAGATATTCTAAGTTACATTGATCTTGTTTCGAAAGCCATAACTCATGCATCATTGATCATGTTGATTTGAACAAAATTTGACAAGAGTTTTTCAAAGAGAGCTGATTCTAAGAATTGCATTCATTCAACTTGAGTTTGTTTGGTAAAATTGACTCACTCATATTCTGAGAATCATGAGGTTGTATCTATCTTAAACTCTTGCTGTGATTTGATTGTTTACCTTTGTTTCTTGTAAGTTATTAGATCAAAGAGGTTCTTTAAAGCTTTTCTAGAGTAGTGTTCTCTAGTTCTTGATCAAGGGGTTTTAGATTTTGTTTCTTTATCTAGTGTTGATAAAGGTGATCACTTGTAGCTTGTAAATAACAGATTTTGATATAGTGGAACTCTAGCCAAAGTTTGGTTAGAAAAAACTGGATGTAGCTTCTCTTTTGAGGAGTGAACCAGTATAGATTTGGTGTTCTCTTAATTCTCATCTTGTGATTAATCTTTTGAGATCAACGAATATATTTTTTGCTATTACTTGAAGTGAAGGGTGAATCTTGATTGATTGAAAGTTTCAATTTTAACAAAGGTGAACTTGTCATACGATATTTAATCCACTGCTTGTTTTCAAAGATGGTTCTCCTAAGAATCGTTTAGAAAGGATTTTTTTTTTCGAAAAAATATTGTAATTTTTTTTCTAAGAAAGTTGTTAGAAGAACCGTCGTCTTAGAATGTCAACATTCTAAGACGATTTTCCTAACAACCATCTTAGAAAGGAGCTTGTTTTTTTAAAAAGTGAAATAAATTTAAACTAAGATGGTTTTTTTGGAATAACCGTCTTAGAATATCTTTTTTTATATAAAAAAAATTCTCCACAATATAGTTATTATTATTATTATTAATATTCTATAGGTTAAAGTATGCCAATTTACCTACTAGTCTACTACTACATTATTAGCCAATTATAAAATTCCCCATATAACTATATAAGAGTAAACCTCAGTCACAAAAAGTGAACAAAAATCAATGACTATTCTACTCTTTATAGTCAAGGAAAAAAGAGCACACTCAAGATAAAATATGGTTCTTGTATTAAGAATTTAAGATGTTAGAAATTCTCCATATCAACAATTTGTAAATATGAGTCTGGCACCAAACCATACCATCTTAAAATTATTTAGTAAGAAAAAACACACAAAAAAAGGCATAACTCCATCCCTAAAGTATCACAATATTAAATATCTAGGAGAATTAAGATGATTTCCATATAGCCATGCAATTCAGAAGCCAAGACTTCACTTTGTAGGAAAGCAAAACAAGCAATTCCCAGATGACAATGTATTAAAGAAAAGAAACACAAAAGAATTAAAAAAGAAGAATGCCTCTTCTAAAGTTAGGAAATACTGGAAAAAAAAAGTAATTTCCTTCACACCTACCAGAGGTGATCCACGCAACTTCATTCCTATCATCCACATTCTGCTTTAATCATAGAGCCCAAAGAATAAGAGATAAAAAACTATCAAATAATGTTCCC
Organism: Glycine tomentella; assembly: GCA_007407185.1. NCBI lineage: Eukaryota > Viridiplantae > Streptophyta > Magnoliopsida > Fabales > Fabaceae > Glycine > Glycine tomentella. The sequence continues at coordinate 167,465 of PYAF01003782.1, forward strand.
AAACTCCAAATGACACAATATCGTCAACTTTCAACTTGTTATCCTTTGGTATACTCAAAATAAAATTTAGTCAATGAAGGAATAACTATAATTTTTTTTTATCAATTATAGAGGCAAACAACAATTGATGTTATTATGAGTAAATAAGATATTATTTACGAGATTGCTTTCAACTTCTTATATATTTTCCATGGTAGTGGAAGTGGTAGTAGTAGTATAGGCTAATTTTATTTTATTATTTAAAAAATGATATGTGCATATTAGCTAAAGATATAAAATAAAACAATAAATCAATTAAATAAAATAAATATACTTTTCAAAATATTCTAACTCAGGTAAAAATTATCCTATACTAGATAACATTAAATGAGTGAAACAATAATTTGATATATTTAATAAAAATATTGAGATAGAATATCATAGTGCCAAGTTTTTATTTATATCCCAATTTTATCATAAAGTCCAAAATATTGAGATAGAAAGGAAAATATGAGTTTTAGATAGAAGGAAATCAATAGAAGGAAAATATAGTCACTTTCTTAAGACTATAGCATTAATTAAATGAATAATCATCAATTGTACGTAACTACTTGTTAATTGCCAGCCTAAGCACTGTGTAAACCAAATTACCATGATTGTAAGTCTGAAAATAACAAGGCATGCACACATACCATCCAAGGTGTAGCTTCTTGTTCAACATCACGAGCTTTTTATCTTCATTTTGATATGTAAAATATAATTATAAAAAAAACCCTATAATAATATATAGCATTATATAAACTTATTATTAAGCAAATAACATACCGAATATGCTGCAGTCAAAAGCCTAATACCAGAATTGTTCACCTTTTCCTGTTAGTAGCACAAGTACAATTAACATCATTAATCTTTCAACTATCTTAGCAGCACCATTGGTAAAATGAATTTGTCAAGTCATAATACTAAGCAACTAATTTTTTTTATATATGTCTATGAAAGACAAGCAGTATACTAACTTAGATTTCTAATGTTAGTGTCATAACAATACATAATCATCAAAGACATGCCCACCTTCTAATTGGAAACAATGGCAAAGGCAATACGTTACACAAAATGGTGATATATTCTTTCTTTGAAAATAAAGCTATTAAATTCTTGCAATCACAAACTGAAAGATCAAAGCAACTAGTTAAGACTTAAGATAGAAAACATAACATAACAAATCAACCAGTATTTCAGACAGTGTTTTCTTATCCTAGATCTTCATAGAAAACAAATCCATAGTTTCTGGTATGTTTAATACAAACAAACAAACAATAAAAGCCTTATCCACTAGTTTTTGGTATGTTTAATATGGACAGATTATCTTTCCATCCCTAAGTTTCACCAATTGCTAATTTTAAATTAGATATTATTTTGTTATTTCAATTTCAACATAACTTCACTTACCTCTTCACAGTTTATTAAGGATGTGTGCTAACAACACTTAGGAAATTAAAAATAACTTGTTACAGCTCTATTTCCACCAGCCAGTTCCCATAAAGTTACTAGTAATTATCACACATTCACTACAAAGATGCTTAACACTACTGCTAACTGCTCTTCAGTTAATGTAAATGTTGAATCAAAATATTTTTATTCAAGCGCAATATTTGACCGTTTGACACAAGCATGCATGTAACAGGAAAACTAGAAATTTACATGAACATTGCAAATAAAAATCTATTGGAAAATAGATATTGTTAACAACAACTCTTGGAGGCATACTCAGAAAATTGGAGAATTGGAATAGTAATAGAAATAAGACCTATAGAAAATAAATTGATTACCAGGAATGGACTTACTTAGTCAAGGAATTTTACTTCTGCGACATGTTTGCGAGTATGATTCTTTACTTCCTTTGCCAGCTCAAAATCAGGATCACTAGGCTCCAACAAACGGATCTTGATCTTTTTGTTAGGCTTTATAGGTTGATCATCAAACATTTCCATCACAGCAAGCCAAGCCCTCACAAGCCGTGGTTGCCCAGACATCATGAAAGGATAACCCGCTATCATTGATAAAATTTCATTGGCCTTTTTGGCAGAAATACGCAAACAGCGAGGAAGACAAAAAAAGATATATCTTGACTTTGTTTTAAATAGATTGAGATTTAAGTTCAAATTAAACATAGAAAAACTAAAGATAAGTTGGTAATGAATGTTTCTCAAACTATTACCTTTTTTTTTGACAAAAAAAATCACCATATTTAATAGGTGAGAAACGTAACTGATAACACACACACACACACACACACACATATATATATATGATTAAGCCACCTTCAACAGCAAGTGAGTATAGACATTAGAGAGATTATGCAGGAATAGACAAACCTTTGACTCTTCATCCCTTACAATAGATGAAACTTTCCGTTTGTTTTGGGAATAGAAACAACATTTGACATGAATATGAGAAGTGACAATATTGTCCAAATATCCAAATGAACAATAATTTGGTCATAACAAGCAACACTATATGGGAACCAAGTTTTAAAATGTACATACCCATGAACATGGCGCTGCATCAAGATGGCATAACAAGCAGGGTATGTCTTGTCCGTCCTAACCTTTCCGTCAACAAGAACATGGCGCTGCATCAAGATGGCAATAACTTCTCTATATATTAGAGCATACTTTAGCCTGTTTCGTAGGATGAGGATCAAAGGAAGACACTCCCTGGATTTGTGGGGTCCAGATGATGGCTTCAGTGCCTACACAGCCAGGCAAAATGAGTTCAAATGAAAATTACAAATAAAAATGACTAAAATAATATAATTGACAACTGTGAATACTGTACATACAAAGGCACCACCAATCTTGTTAAGCATCCAATGTTTTGGAGCATTGATCCTCTTCGAGTGTTTCTTCAACCCTCTAGCCTGAAATACACGAGAAAAGCTATAAGTTAGAATTTGAGGTCACAACTTAAGATACTATAGATTCCTAACAAATACACCAAGCAACTTAAGATACTAGAGATTGACAACGCAATAGCTGAACACGACCCCTAGATTTACACACACACACACACACACACATGCACTGGAGTTGTTTTGGTGTAACATCCTTCCAATTACTATATTATGCCTAGGTCATAATAAGTAACTAGAAGATGTTAACTTTTCTAACGTATAGTTTTTAACCAAAATTGATTGAGAAAAACTTATCTCAATATTAGAAAATTACGCTTATATAGAGCCTGAAGAGACTTTTTGGTCTCTTTTACAAACTTAGTAATAACTTGTAAATAATATTTCATACAATAATAGTAATGTCCATATACTACAAAGCATATAACAAAATACTACAAGTCCGCAATATTAAAAGAAATCTTCCAACCTCACTTTGTAACTGCTCCTTTTCGATTTACCTGTTTGGAATGACATGGAAACATACTAAAACAGTGAGAATTCCAAAGAATTCCCAGTAGGTGAAAAATGACTTATCAAACAGTGTCATCGTCATCATTCCAACTACTTCGGTTTATTAAGAAAACATGTGAACAATTATAGTTGATTTTTAATTTCATAAACATATAACCCGAAGTAGATTCATTTTATTCTCAAACACTTAAAAATAATCTCATACTTCATCATTAATGCAAGCATCATTTTCAATCATGTTAATGCATAGCTTACCTTTGTTATTCTCCCCTTTAATACCATAAACTAGACAATGAGCTCATTACTAGATTTAAGTTGCTCCTGTAGGTTGTGTTCAGCTTAATTATATCACCCTTTGGGGTCCCATAGGGTCGTGCTCAGCTTAACTGTATCACCCTTAGGTCAATATGCCTTTCCCGCAGGGTGATGCTCGGCTTAACCTTATCACCCGTTGGGTACCATTAGGGTCGTGCTCAACTTAACTGTATCACCCTTCAGGTATTATCGTTCTTTAGTCTTTCCCTTAGGGTCGTGGTCGGCTTAACCGTATCATCCTTCAGGTCTTATCTTTTTATCTTTCTTAATGCACATGACATGCTCAATGACATGCAAAACTACATAACTCATGTTATACACTTATGCCACAAAACATCAAGATTTTCATCATCACACAAAAACACTTTTCAAGAAAATCATAACAAAGAACATCATAACAACAAGATTTCTTACTACATATGATTCAATTCTTCCTATAATCTATATTCGTCTAATCATTCATTAAATTCCCATCTTTTAGTATGTTAAACTAGACTTCCTAATCTTTCTAGCAAGATATCACATGATTAAATTGAAGTTCTAAAACTCTAGCTATAGCATCTTAATAACAACACTCCAAGGCTGCCAGCAAACTCAAAATTCTACATTGTCATCTCTTAGTGTTTTCGAGACTACCAACAGTACACAATCTAAACTTAGCTGAATTATTTATACGTTATAGTTAACATCTAGATCTTCAAGTCCATATATCATACACCTTATTTGATTAATAAATGAGAGAGAAATAAAATTTTCAAAACGGATGGCAGAAGCTGTTTGGGTGTGGACAGTTTCGAACAGCTTGAGCTAAAATAATTTATGGGCATGATTCACTACTTAGTTTGGTTCCATATTTTAGGACAACATAGAAGACATCCTAAGATTTAAAATGAGTGGTCAAACATTTGGTTTGGTTAAGTATAGAGGGAGATATGGAAATTTCAAAACAGTCCAAAATTCAGCTTACAACCATACGAATAATCTCAAGAATCAAATGATAAATAAACCTAACTTTCACCTACCTCAAACAAGTTTGCTTCCAATTCCTCCAAGTATTTGGCTGCACCTCAAGTTATTGAAAGAATGAAAGACTTTTCTAGTATTTGATGCTTTGGAAAGGTGAAGGAGGCAATAGAAGTGAGAGGATACGGTTTTGATGTCAAGGGAAAAGTGAGAAGAATGAAGCAAAGTGTGGAGAGAAAAAGAAAGAGAGAAGGCCGTGAGTTTAAGGGAGAGATATCACGTCTTATGCATAATTTTAAATCAAAGGAGTATTTATAGGGAGAATTTTAGTTAGGATAGAAGTCTAGGGAACGAAATTAGTTAGGATTGAAGTCTAGTTAGTCCTTAGTTTGGTTCTAAAGCAACTAAGTCATTATGCATGCTTATCTAGTCAAAAAGCAAAGATTCCCTCACTAATTGTTCAAGGTGCACATAGAAAGCTTCTTTAGGGAGCTTGATTTTGTTTGTTTTGTGCACATAAGGCATTCACGATTACACACACAGTCATGGACACTTCAATTTGCATTTTCTTTTGTTTTTGTTTACAAAACATGCACACACATAGCCACTTTAATGTGGCTTCCTCATGAATGCTTTCTTTTAATTTATATCTAGTGTACTTCATATGTCTTCCAATTCATATACTAGCTACGTATGTGAGATACATTTAAAATATAAGCCTTTGCCCAAAATCCTACACAACTAGAATTTGTTTCTTTTCTTAAATTAACTAATCATAACTAAATATATTCTAAGCACTTCTAAACTTGTCACTTGAATGCATTAGCTTCTATCCTATCCTTCTTGTGTCACACTACCATCGTAGGTGTTTCTCATGTGATAATTTTCCTCATCATATTATCACATGGTCTGAAACTATAGCTCATGATAGATTTAGATATTCATGTAATTTTCTTCATTTCTACTGTAAGTTTTATTTACTTGCATTTATTATATTGTGTAGTAAAATTTAGAGACTTATCTTCTAGCTTAGCTAATCATAAATTTTCGGCCAGTCTAGGTACTCCTATTTTTCTTGTGATTTTTATCTGTTACTAAGGGTAATTTGGTAATTTGTCATTCTAGGGGTATTTCTGTAATTTTCTCAAGTCTCTACAAAATATCTAAGGAAAAATATCTAAGGGTATTTTGGTAGTTTGTCTCTCACTCCAGGGGTACTATCGTAATTTCCATTTCAAAATATCTAAAGGTATTTTGGTAATTTGTCACTCACTCCAGGGGTATTTTTGTAATTTTTACTTCAAGGGTAATATGGTAATTCTCATATCAAGGAAAAAGGTAATATGGTCATTCTTATTTAAGCATTTTTGTAATTTCTCTTTTTATCTCTAACTAACATATTTCAATTTTTGGGATGTTACATTTGGCACGTGCGACGACACGTACTAGAGTTCCTCCCTATGCGCCTACTCCTTCATGGCGGTGTTGGCCATGGCGCAGGGGACCAGATCTAGCCCACCACTACGTACCGTCGCAGTTGCACGTTCTCGAAGACCATGTCGGGGAGGAAGTCACTCATGAAGGGAGATGTTAGAAGATGTTGGAAACGAAGGGACATATGAAGTCAGCAGATCAAGGAAGCATGCCTTGATTCATAAGTATGAAATGTTCAAAATGAACACTACAGAAAACATATCTCAGCTCCAAACAAGATTCACTCACATTGTAAATCATCTTCTTGATCTTGGGAAGATATTTGATGCTGAAGAATTGAACATCAAAAGGTTGAAGTGTCTCACAAGACTTTGGCAACCAAAGGTGACAACAATCAAGGAATCAAAAGATCTATCCAAGATGTCCATGGCTGCACTTTTTGGTAAGCTTCTTGAGTATGAACTTGAAATGTCACAGCTAACACATGCAGAAGATGCAGAAAAGAAACACAAGAATCTATCTTTGAAAACTGCATCATCTGATGTTGAAAGGGAAGAAGACTCAAGCGAAGATGAAAGTGATGAACACATGAACCTAATAGTCAAAAACTTCACCAAGTTCATGAGGAGGAACAAAAACAAAAGGCTATCAAAGTTCAACAAAAGAAATGACAGTAACAACATGTTAGTGAATTTTCGGCAAGCGTACCGTGTTATCGTTGCAAGTTACAAAATTTATAAGATCGTCTCCGCAGGGACTTGAGCTTACTCAGTTAATCCAATTATAACTTAACAGTTCAATAGTTATGTACAAGTAGGTTGAGCAGAATTTCGTTTAGTTGTGAAAGTAATGTAAAATTATTAAACTTTAGTAAATGAAATATATCTATGAGAAAGTGGGATAGGATTTTATCATTCTTATCCTTTTATATCCAATTAATATTACCAAGATAAATCATCGCCTATCCTTATTGATGCACACTATTTTACCCCGAATCGATCCCTCGCATTCGAGTTTTAAGGATATCTACTGAATATCGATTCCTCGCATATAAAGTAAATACCCCAACATTAACAAATTATAATCGCGTGTTTAATGCAATCAAAATGTTATGCCCTATTCCTAGCAACGTAAATTAATAAGTAAAATCATTCGGTTCAAACCCTAATATTACTTTCCAGTCTCACTTAGAGTTAAATTCATGAAACTAGTGATCAAGTAGAATCAAGCATTAAGCATAGAATGAATTTACCAACAAGGAATAGAAACGATTCATGCATAAATAAATATTAAAAGAGATGCATAGGGTTAAGAAGATTATATCCAATCCTCAGAGAAGCTAGTTACTCATAGTGGAGAGATCCTCCTTAAGAGAAGAATTGATGAAGGAACCCATCATCGCTTCTTTCCGGTAGAGTCTCCACACTAATCCTCACTTCTCTCACTTTCCTAACCTACCTAATACTAATATTTAAGTTCCTAAGCTTCAAGATCAAGCTAAGGAAGCAAGAATGAAGCCAAGAACATCTTTTCTCTCCATTTTCGTTGGCTATTTATAGAAATCCATCACCTGCCAGCTTCACTTACCCAGGCCACCATTTTCTTCATGTTTTGTTCGCCTGGGCGAGCTTAACTTATCTCCTTGGAACTTATGCTCACCTGGGCGACCATTTTAACCTGTGGGAGCTCGCCTGGGTGAGCTAAAGCCTTCAGCATGAAGTAATCTTTGGGCTTTGATGGATTTTGGGTCTGGATTGCTTGTAACACCTCCCATGTTTTCTATGTAACCCCTCCTTGCTTGCTTTGCTTATTCGGAAGCCTCGGAAATCCACGGAATCTATCAAAATACAAAGCATGATTGGATTAATCTTCCAAAATATGAACAACAACTTTTATACAAGTACTAGGTGCTATTTAACTAGGTTTAGGGCAAATTTATAATCAAATCTTCTGAAATCAAAAGATAAGTGCCTGGATTTGAAACATGAATTTAACTGAATTAGGGCACTTATCACAACACCACTAACTTTACTTGCTTCGAATATGGTAAGCCTGGATGTAACGACCAGCCTCGTCGCTACGATATTACTGACTCTTAATCTTGCAAATCTCAATTTTAAATAAAACTCCATTAATTTGATTGTGAAAATGATGGTAAATTTTTTGCGATAATACAATTATCATACACGTATTACAATTACATAATTAAACACACATGTACATATATATTAAATCAGTACATGTCATCCACATGTTAGAACTTCCTTTAGTTTTACATGTATATACACCTGAAATTACATATCTAACAAAAAGTCAAAGAACTAACTAAGAGTTGATTAACAAAACACAACTCTTTCTCTAAAACGAAATCCAACGTCCTCACGTCGGCTTGGCAGCTCCAACCAAAAAGAAGATCTCCCTCCAAGGTCACCTACTGCTGCTCATTTTCTCACACGAACGAAGGTTCGTGATCATCACAGGTACCAACCACACAATACAACAAATACAAGGGTGAGTTTATTATATAAAACCAACAAGTAGCAGGTAACAACAATTGGAAAGGAAACAACATTACCCACCACAAATCACTAACAAAAATCCATAATTCCAATACACACTCAACAAATCAATCATCCAATACATTTCACAACTCAAACAATCATGCATATAATGATGCATGCACCTGAATCATCTATCAGCATGTAATGTGGTACCGTCCTCATGGAAATAACCTCTCTTAGGAAAATGATGCAGTAGCTTGTCGAGGTCACCCTGTCGTGAACAGGTCGCTCTCCTCCATGGTGATCAGCCCTGAGTCATAAGAGAGTTCCAAACAGAGTGATGCCCCTTAGTACCCCCATACCTACTGCCACCATCCTATTTCCATCAATGCAAATGAAGTATGAAACATGGGCATCATCAAAGTATGACCCAGCGAGGAACACATCCTTCCTCGCAAGGGTAACCCGTCATACACCCCCATGTACATACATAACACCCCAATATGGGCTCACCCATGCACTGACCGTGGCTAGGAACACATCATTCCTCGTAAGGGTAACCAGTCATACACCCCATGGGTATCCCTGTATATCCACATCACACAATGACAACCATAGGCACCATCAATGCATGACTCGACTAGGAACACATCCTTCCTCGCAAGGGTAACCAGTCATGCACCTCCCATGGGTGTCAATATATATCCATATCACATAATGACATTATTAGCATCAACATAATCTCCTATCAATGTCATTATCAATATCCAAATCACATCATCTAGTTTCATCATCATTCATATCAAAGTCATCTCATTTCAACATCATCAACTACATCAACATTATTTCATTTGAACATCATCAAACACATCATCATTATCTCATTCAATCCTCACCAACACATCAATAACATCTCATTTCAACATTATCAATGACATCAATATCACCTCATTCATCTACAATCCATATTACCACGAGACTGGTATTTTAGGAAAATTTTAAATTAAAAAGGAGGACTACAATATGGAAAACACACTCTTATGCTCATTTAAAAATTTGATAAAGAATTAAATAGGAAAACATATTATAAAATTTTGGGCAGAGTCTCCTCTGTAATTGAGACTTCCAAAAATCCAATCATCACAATAATAATATCATTCACAATTTTATCCATCAACAAGCCAATTCATTGCATCCTATTAGTTAAAAATAGTTTTTCTTGAAAACGAGCACACAGAAACAAACACACATCAATCATAAATGCATCGCATCCCATTAGTTAAAAAAGTTTTTTCTTGAAAACTAGCACACAGTAGGGAGAGGCAGTTATCTTCATAGTTGGACTCCCTGGCCCCAACCTATTGTACCAAAACTATAACTAAATAATAAACTTCCTTTACATATCCAGGAGTTCTCCCTATTACAGCCTAACGATATTGTTTCGCGATCCTTCAAATATGCGTGGTTGTCTAAACACAGAGTTTTACATACCAAATTGAAGATAATTTAGTATAGATTTCCAAGGTAAGATCAATAATAACATTTGGGGTCAAATACCCACTCGAATCAAAAAGGGGCTAAAAGGGTGTTTTGGGAGTTCACATCAAAAGACATTATTTTAAAATCCAATCACACCAATGTGATTGGGGTTCAACACGGATCACAAAAATGACATCAATTTCATAAAAAGGAGACTTTTACAACATCTCATTTTCAAAGGGTTTTGCAAAGGAAGTATAAAACTCCCAACAACGGTACCCAAAACACAAGAGACACTAAGAGAAGCTTAAATTAGCTAGAAGAAGACAAAGGAAACCAAAGTTACCTCAAGGAAACCAAGAAAGAAGGATTTGGAAGCTCCATTCTCTAATAAAAATTCGAGAAGAGTTTTGAAGATTCCGGTTCTATTAAAATGTTCCTCTCGGGGCGGTGGTCCAACAGCAAGTGGCGGTGCCTCGTGGTGGTCTCCAGTAGTCGTGGCTGGTTAAGGAGGAGGGGGAGGGGGTTGGGTGCTATTTGGAGGAAAAGAAATCACCATTTTCGTGATTTGGAGGCTGCTGCATGTATTTATCATCGTCTTGACTCGCCCAGGCGAGCAAAAATGCTTGTAAAATTCGCCTGGGTGAGCTGACCAAATTTTAAAATTTCTGCTTCTGTGAAAAATTAATTTCTCATGATATAGACATTATTTTGACAATCTCAACGGTTAAAAGTTACATATTTGGGTTAGGAGCCTACCTTTAAAATTTGAAGGAGATCCAACGGTTAGCCAATCCAGAATTTTGGTTTTACTAAAATAGGTTTTGGGTCGAACTCTAAATCACTCAAATACAACGCATCTCAAACAAACTCCACATAACTTGACTTCTTAACCAAGAAATTGCACATGGATAATTCACATAACATTTCAGCTAATCCTAATTAATAAATTAATCAAATTATAAAAGGAATACATCACATATATTTTAAGTTATCGAAATTTCAGGGTGTTACACTAGACACATCAAATCTGAATGTCCAATTTTTTTGAAGAAGCAATTAGGTGAGAAAAAGACAAAGAAAGAAGGAAAGCCAACGAAGGCAAACATAGCATGGGAAGACAATGATTCAACAAATTTTGGATCTAAAAGTGAAAATGAAGAAGCAAATGTTTGTTTCACTTCCACAATTAGTGAAGATGAAGATTTATCAAGTGCTGAATCAAAAGTAAATTCTGAATTTGATCATATTGTTGATGTTTTCCATGAGATGTATGAAGAAGCTCAAAAGATTGCACAATCCAACAATAGGATGAAAGGTAATCTTAGATGGCATGTCACCAAACTTGCAGAAAATGCAAATTGAACTTTGTGACTTGAAAAAGAAAATGAAAAACTTGTTTCAAGCTACAAAGCTAATGGGTGCGTATGTGCCACTTTTTCTTCTAACGTTGATAAATGCAATATTTTAGAAAAGGAATTTGATGATTTCAAAAAGAGTCACGGTGAAAAGTATATGTTATTACTTTCTAAAAATTCTTATTTGGTTAATCTTTTGAAAAAGCTTTATAGAGGAAAAATGTAATCTAAATGAAATGTTAAGTGTACAAAAGTATGTTGGAGGTACTTCTGGTTTGGGTTACAAACATGAAGCAAAACCTTTTGAAAATACAAAGTTTGTACCACCAAAACAGAAGAATCAAGCAGACTTTTCAAAATCAAAGTATAATCAATTGACTCATTTTGAAATAGCATCAAAATCTATAACTTGCAATTATTGCATGAAAAAAGGTCATACATCCCATGTGCTATGCTAGAAGATTTTATGTGCCTAATGGTGAATGCATTTGGGTCCCTAAGAAAAGGAGAAAACCAACTAACCCCTATGGACCCAACCTAAATTGGGTACCTTTCTTTGTCACTTAATTTGAATGTTGCAAGTGTGTCTTAGAGCAAAATCATCATTACGGTACCTTGATAGTGGATGCTTTAGACACATGACAGGTGACATATCCATGCTTACAAATGTTACTCTAAAAGATGGAGGATTTGTCACTTATGGCGACAACAACAAAGAGAAGATAGTTGGAGAAGGAAACATAGGAGATAGCTTTAAAACCATGATAAAAAATGTTCTCTATGTGGAAGGTTTAAAGCACAATCTCCTAAGCTTAGCCAACTATGTGATAAAGGATTCAAAGTTTCCCTCAATGACAATTGTTATTTGATATGTGATGGTTAACCGGTGAAGTTATATATGTAGGTAAAAGAAAAGGTAATATCTACTTGCTCTCTATAGAACATGCATTCATTCACAACACTAGTTTCCTAGTAAGTAAAGATAATGAAACATGGCTATGGCATAGGAGAGCTAGTCACATAAACATGCATCATATGAGCAAGCTTATAAGAAAAGACTTAGTCATTGGCTTGCCTAAAATTAAGTTTGAGAAGGACAAACTATGTGATGCTTGTCAAAAGGGAAAACAAACTAAGATTTCTTTTCAAAATAAAAACTTTGTGTCCACTTCAAGACCCCTTGAATTGCTTCATATGGATTTATTTGGTCATTCTGGAACTATGAGTTTAGGGGGTAATTTCTATGGGCTTGTTATTGTTGATGATTATTCAAGATTCACATGGACTTTGTTCATAAGATCCAAGAGTGATGCTTTCATGGCATTTAGAAAATTAGCCAAGCTCATTCAAAATGAAAAAGATTGCAAAATTATCTCAATAAGAAGCGATCATGGTGGTGAATTCCAAAATGAGTACTTTGAAAAAGTTTTGTGAAGAAAATGGAATCAACCACAATTTTTCAGCTCCAAGAACACCTCAACAAAATGGTGTTGTGGAGAGGAAAAATAGATCCCTTGAAGAAGGAGCAATAACTCTTCTTAATGAGACAAATTTGCCTAAACATTTTTGGGCTGATGCCGTGAGTACAGTTTGCTACACTTTGAATATATTTCTCATAAGGCCTAGTTTAAAGAAAACTCCTTATGAACTATACAAAGGTAGAAAACCAAACATCTCTCACTGAAGAGTATTTGGCTGCAAGTGTTTTGTCTTAAACAATGGTAAAGATTCTTTTGGAAAATTTGATGCTAAAGTTGATGAAGCAATCTTTCTTGGATATTGATTACAAAGTAAAGCATATAGAGTCTTTAATAAAAGAATTTTGTGCATGGAAGAATCTTTACATTTTATTTGTGATGAATCTAACTCTTCCAAAGAGGAAAAGAAATGTGATATTTATGCAGGTCCAATAGAAGAGTTTATACAATTTAATGATCAAAAGAAAAAGAAAAGGAAGAACCAAATGCAGAAATAGAACAATCAACACCTATCCAAAAGCCTAAGGATTGGAGAACTACAAGAGACCTGTCCCTTGACAACATTATTGGTGAAGTTTCTAAGGGAGTTTCTACTAGATCCTCACTAAGAAATCTATGTTGTGATATGGCTTCTGTTTCACAAATTGAACCTAAGAGCATTGACCAAGCTTTGCCTGACGAACATTGGATGATTGCCATGCATGATGAACTGAATGAATTCAAGAGAAATGAAGTTTGGGAACTTGTTCCTAGACCCTCTTCTCACAAGCCTATTAGCACCAAGTGGGTTTTCAAAAACAAACTTGATGAAAGTGGCATCATAGTTAGAAATAAAGCTAGATTGGTTGCAAAAGGTTACAACCAAGAGGAAGGCATAGAATATGATGAAACCTATGCTCCAGTAGCAAGGTTAGAGGCCATTAGGCCGTTGCTTCCATATGCTTGTTTGATGGATTTTAAACTATTTCAAATGGATGTGAAGAATGCTTTTCTAAATGGATATATTGAGGAGGAAATCTATGTTGATGAACCTCCCGGTTTTGTTGATTTCAAATATCCAAACCATGTTTTTAAACTAAGAAAAGCCCTTTATGGTTTAAAACAAGTCCTAGGTCCTGGTATGAAAGATTAAACAACTTCTTGCTTAGCCAATCCTTCGTAAGAGGACAAGTGGAAAAAACCTTGTTAATCAAGAAAATGGCAACGACATCTTATTGGTTCAAATATATGTTGATGATATAATATTTGGCTCAACTAATCAATCTTTGTGCACAGAGTTTTCTATCTCAATGCAGAATGAGTTTGAAATGTCTATGATGGGAGAGTTAACATTCTTTCTTGGACTTCAAGTGAAGCAAATGAAGAATGAGACATTTCCAAGCCAAACCAAATACTTCTATGAAGTGATAAAAAAAGTTTGAGATGGAGAAAAGTAAGGATGTTGTAACCCCAATGGTGTAAGGACCCTCACTACGGCGCGGGTAGCGCCAGATCCCGTGCTGATAGCGCCGGGATCCTTTAGCAGAAAACCCTGTACAGGGTGTGGCGCTGATGGCGCCAGGGCTGGCGCGAATGGCGCCAGACTCTCTAGAATCCGGTGTCAGGGGCGGCAGGTTGGCACTAAGAGCGCCATGGTCTCTGGAACTTGACGCCATGGGAGCCATGGTGGCGCGAGGAGCGCCAGCTAGGTTTGGTGTGGCGCTGATGGCGCGGGGTGTGGCGCGGATGGCGCCATAGTTGCGACAAGTTCACGCTGGTAGCGTGGATGCGACGCTGATGGCGCCACAATGGCGGTACAGTTGGCGCGAGTAGCGCGAGATCTGGTGCGGATCGCGCCAGACCTCGGAAATGCCCAGTATAAAAGGCCATTCACATTTTTTCAGTGGGAAAACCCATCTCCTTCTTCCCCCAGCGCCTTTCTGCCATTGATGAGCATCCCTAAGCTTCCTTGACCTTGATTAGTGACCCAAATCACTTCCAAAGCCTAGTAAACCTCCTAGAAACTAAGTTTTATTTAGAATCCTTCCTCCACATCCATTAACACCCAGAGAAGCTCCTTCTTCAAGAGAGGCTAAAGAGAACTCGAGCTTGAGCGAGGAACGGCGATGATTCAGCTGCACCAGGGCTAGGGAGAATAGCCAGAAGCCTTCCTCTTTAGTTTTAAGGTAAGAAACTCGAGTTTCTCCGTTTGATTTGTGGTTTGGGGGTTTTCATGAATAGTGACCCATTTGTGATAGGGCTAGAATTAAATCTGGGTCCAGTTGAGAGATGTGTTTAGAATGATGAGAGGAGGAAGGATTAGCTTTCAGTTTGTGATTTGGTGAATGTTGGTTTTGGATCTAGGTTGTGCATGTGTGACTTGGACTGAGTCACTTGATATTGAGACATGCAAGAGCCATGTTGATGGGCTTGTGATGCCTGTGAGGCCATGGGAACGGTGTCTTGTGAGATAGACCATCCAAGCCCTATGGAAACCCTAAGTATTTGGGTCGTGAGAGCTGTGATGATCATTGTTAATGGCTGGTGTTGAGTCTGTGAGGACTCCGAGGCCATGGTTGAGTTGAGATAGACCAGTGAGGGTCTATGGAAAGGCTTGAAGTGGATGAGCCTGATGAACCTTAAGTTAGATAACTTGGGTTGATGGAAAGGACTGAGGTTCCTTTCCCAGAGGCAGTTGAAGACTGCTTGATGAGCTTGTTCATGTTATCTGCTTGAATGGTCTGTGATATGCGGTTGTGTGCCTTGTTAGGGCTTGACACTGTGGTGTCAGAGACGCAGGCCATAGATCAAGGTTGAAACTGTGAGGCACGACTTGCCAGGTAAGCTCATCGTTCTGGGGATTATTCCCTTATTCTTGGTTGCCACCCAAGTGGGTGATGGTTGCATGCCATGTTTGATTATATATGTATGTTTATGTGCATGCTGTGGAGAGAAAGGCCAATGTGGCTTGTTATTGTTGATTATATGTCCTTGGAGCCTGAGAGGCTAGATGAACGGTACTTTGAGTGAAACTCAGACCGTTCCAGAAATATGAATATAATATATATATATATATATATATATATATATATATATATATATGATGGCCTTGTGTGTGCTGGGCTGAAATGATGAACCCTAGGATAGACACTGAGATAGTGTGAGGGTGTTTTGGCACCTATGGCTTCAGGTGTGTGGCCTAGGGCCTCTGGATTGAGGAACACTGTGAGAGTGTTCTGTGACTCTTTGTGAGATAAAGACCATGAGATGGTCAGTGCTGGAATCTATAGGATACTGGAATAGTATCAGGTTAGACGAGGTTCCCTAGCCAGAGGAAGAGTTTGAGGACTCCCTTGGAATGGTTGATACTCCTTGGGAGGTGCCACTGCTCTCTGCCTAAAGTCCTAAGGATGGATTGCCCTGTATGGATGTTCCTCCTTAGGAAGTGATGATGAAAGTCCTGAGTGGTTATCCCCAGGCCAGTTTCTGGAAAGTCCTGAGGGATGAGAGCTCCCTGTGTGGATAGTCTCTCTCAAGCAGGTGATTAGAGATCCTGAGGGATTGAGAGCTCCTTGTGTGTGGATAGTCTCTCTCAGGTATCTGACTGGAAAGTCTTGAGGGATTGAGAGCTCCCGATGAGGATAATCTCTCTCAGGCAGCTGATGAGTAGTCCTCGGGGATTGAGAGCTCCCTGTGTGGATAGTCTCTCCTAGCCAGTGGAAAGTCCTGTGGGATGAGAGCTCCCAGTGTGGATAGTCTCTCACATGCAGAGGACTGAAAGTCCTGAGGGATGAGAGCTGCCTGTGTCGATAGTCTCTCTCAGGCATGTGTTTGTGAAAGTCCTGGACGTGATTGCCCTGTGTGGATGTTCTTTCCCATGCCAGTGTATATGAAAGCCCTGGAGGTGATTGCTCTGTATGGATGTTCATTCCAGGCCAGGTTGTAGACAAATATGTTGTATCTCTAAGAGAGGGCCTCCCGAGGGGATGAGAGCCTAGAGCCTCTTAGATAAGCCATATTTGGATGAGTTAAGTCCTGAGTGGTTGACTCAGGCCATGCTTTGTATAGTTCATGAGGCGATGCCTCTCTTGTATGATAGTGTCTAGTAGTTGACACTTTGTGATTGGTATCTCTGTGAGACGAGTCTGAGATGGCTTGAGAGCTAGTATGAGGTGGGATACCTCTGATGCTGATAGCATCCAGTTAGTACCCAGATAGCTGGGAATGTGTGATAGCCGGGATGATGTCCTAGGCTTTGTTATGATTTGTTTATGTGTTTGTACTTGGGGGTGAACCAGGGTAAGAGAGGATCTCCCAGAACCCTGAGTTTACTGAGATGTTTATCTCACCCCTGTTGTGGGTTGTGGTTTTCAGGTATTTCTAGAGGAGAGGAGCTACCACCGAGCATGAGGCTCTAGTAGAATGTGTTGGAGTGGTCATGGGCTGCAGATGAAGACTAGAAGAGTTCTTTTGTTTGATCTTTGTCTTGTACCCTGTATAAGGATAGGGTGTGAGTGTACACCCGTTGTACTGTACATATGTTGATGTATAACCACAGATGTGGTCGAAATCTATGAGTTGTATGAGATTATGTATCCTCCTGTTTAACTGAATTTTTAGTTTTGTATATCTGCCTATGTGGATGTTGTTATTTTATGTTCATCTGGATCAACAAGGGCTTGTTTTATGTGTTATGATGTGATTTTACATTCCATGCATAATGAAATCAAGAAATTCGATTCTATTGCTTTCGCACCGCTTTTATACAACTCTGATAGTGCGACTATGATACTATTGATGATAACACGTCCGGGGTGTTACAAATGGCAACATCAACCTACCTTGATTCATATGAAAAAGGAAAGAAGGTTAATGAGTCAAAATACAGAGGAATGATTGGATCCTTATTGTACTTGATTGCAAGTAGACTAGACATTATGTTGAGTGTGTGTTTATGTGCAATATATCAAGCAAATCCTAAATAATCACACCTTACAACAGTCAAGAGAATCATTAAATATCTCAAAGCAACACCAAGAGTTGGTCTTTGGTATCCCAAAGGTGCATTACTAAACTTAATTGGATACACAGATTCTGATTTTGCAGGGTGCAAATTGGACAGGAAAAGCACTAGTGGAACATGCCACTTATTGGGCAGCTCACTGATCTCATGGCATTGCAAGAAACAATCTTGTGTTGCTCTTTCAACTGCTGAGGCTGAGTACACCTCTGCTGGAAGATGCTATGCTCAAAGCTTATGGTTGAAGCAACAACTACAAGATTTTGGTGTAGAATTAAAGGAAATACCCTTGCTATGTGACAACACAAGTACTATCAACATATCCAAGAATCCAATAATGCACTCAAGGACCAAGCACATTGAGATAAGACATCATTTCCTCAGAGATAATATCCAAAAGTGTAATTGTTCAATTGAGTTTGTTGATACAAATAATCAATTGGCTGATATATTCACTAAACCCTTGGCTAGAGATATATTCTATGCACTTAAAACATACCAGGTATCCTTGATGAATCTAATGTATGCTAGCATGCTGAATGAATGAGAGGTTTGTCAATGCTTGGATGTGCTAGTTGCATGTGGTGTTTGAGTGTAAATACAAGCCATACACATCATGTGAGGTTGAGTGCCACCCTTTGAGAGAATTCTATCACCTTGGTGCATTCTTGACTCTAAACTTGACTACTTTTTCACTTTGTGCTTTGTGATCATGCTTTCATGGATTGTTTGTTACCTCAACATTATTCTTCCATCTTTCATCTCTCCCACTTTTGTGCATTGTTTTGATCCATTGAAAAATATGTGTGCTTTGTTCATTCCCTTTTTTTTAAATTTTTGGTTTACTTTAGTTTGAATTTTTCTCTTAGTCTTTCTTTTAGTTTTGTCCAGGAGTGCAAAAGTTTAAGTGTGGGGTATTTTGATAGAGTGCTTTTAGTTGAGTATTTTTCTATCCTTCTTAGCTTATTTGACCTCTCTTGGACCTTTATTTTCTTATTCTAATTCAGTTTTTGGGCCTAGGCAAGTAAGTGGGCTTAATTGCTAATTTTTGCGTATTTTCGGATTTTTGGCTCACTTGACGTATCTGACTTGTGCAGGGCCTATAGGGTGCTACCGATCTCCGAATGGAGATTTCTAGGAGTCCCTAGAAAGATAACGAAAAGATCTACAAGTTTGATAGAAATAGCCCGAGGCCAATTCTGTCATTTAGAGGGTCATTTTAAGCTTTGAAGTTAGGGCATCTACACTTATAATTTTGGGCTGCGAATTTGACTTACATGGTTGTAAATAGCAAATAATTGGATTGTTGGGCTTGTTTGTGGCCCATTTTATTTTCAGAACTTAGTCACTACATATATTAGTGACTTTAGTGAAACTTGGGCACCACTCTTTACATTTCAATAAACAAGTTTTATTTTTCATTCCTTTAGTTTTTAGAATCAAACCCTTGTTCTTCATTTTCTCTCTACTATTCTTCCATGTTCTTCATTGTTCTTCATTTTTGTTCTTCCATTTTCGTGCACTCAATCCATGGGGCTTTCATTGATGATGATCATGGAAGGATAAATCATCAATCAATCCAAGGAACCAACCTAAGCACAAGGAGAATTGGAGTTCTGGTTTAGTATTTCGAATTCTACTTGAATGATCATCTTCTTCTTCAATTTCTATTCTGTTTTTCATGATTATGAATGCGTTTAGGATTAAAAGCGGATTAGGTTATGGATTCATGCCAAATTTCAAATATTAATCATAGAATAATTGGATGATATTTCAATTAGGGTTGTGGTTTCAATTAAATTAGGGGTTAATTGGATTGAACAACTTCTAATGAGATTGAATGAATGTTCATGATAGGATAAATTTCTGAGAATAATGATGATTCGAATTGCTGGGTTTGGTGAATTTGATTGATGCTTCTCTAATCTGTTTTACTCACTTGTTGATAATCTTGTTAATTTCTGCACTGTTCTTTAATTTTAGTTTATGTTTTTGCAAGTTTTACTCACGCACACAAACTGTTTGATAAAATCCCCCCTCACTGTTATTCGTAAATTGAAGCTAGAACCATATTGATTGTGTCTCCGAGTCGACCTAGGTTAGCTCTGTGCTACAGAATTAGCTTAGTAAAATTGTTTTTTATGCGTCTCGACAACGTGTTATCAGTAATCGATTATCTATGGCGTTTCTACAAAAGCTGCAATATTTTTTGGAAATCTAAACTGCAAATCTTATCTTAAATTCAAATTTCAAACTTGTTTCTGAGCAATTAATCCTCTTGAAACTCGAAATAGTTGTTACTAACATTTGAAATTCAAAATAAACCTCTAAAAATCTCTATAAATACAAGCTTTCTAAGAGAGAAAATCTCACACCTGAAAAATCTCTCTTACTCTTCTGCAAAGTGTGCATTTGTTATGTGCTTTCTCTCTCTCAAATGACAAACCTCTGCCCATTCATTCTTTCACCCAAAAACCCATCATTTCTTCCCCAAAAAGATCAAAGTCCAGCAAAAGAAAGGCTGGGGAATCATCCAATGCAGCTAAGAACAAGTTAAATTCTTGGTTCACTAATGATGGTGAGAGGCAGAGCTATATGCAGTTCAATGCCACCAAATTGGGTTTTCCCTCCCAAGTACCTTGACCTTGATTGGTTTGTTGCTGAGGGATTCTAATTCCCTGCCATGATAGAGGCTCAGGGGTTGAAGAAATTTGTGGAGATGAAGGGTACCTTCTACCCTAAATTAGTGAAGGTGTTCTACACCTATGCTAAGGTTAGCATGGATGGCACTATCTGCTCCCAAGTCAATGGAGTGATCATAGAAATAACTGTAGAAGTATGACATGCAGTTGCTGGAATTTCCTATGAAGGAGTTAGGAAATTTGAGGAAGCAATTGACGGCTACAATAAGATTGACACCTCCAGAGGGATGCTGCAAGACCCTTAAATAAGGCTAAAGCTGAGACTTGGAACTGGAAACACGACTGGTGAAGACAGGCTTCTTCACTACATCATAACATACATCCTCACACCTAGTGTAACATCCTTACATTTACTATATTATGCCTAGGTCATAATACGTAACTAGAAGATGTTAACTTTTCTAACGTAATTTTTTTTTACCAAAATCGATTAAGAAAAACTTATCTCAATATTAGAAAATTACGCTTATATTGAGCCTGTAGAGACTTTTTGGTCTCTTTAGTAAATTACAACTTAGTAATAACTTGTAAATAATATTCCCTACAATAATAGTAATATCCATATATTACAAAGCATATAACAAAATACTACAAGTCCGCAACATTAAAAGAAATCTTCCAACTTGTCCTCACTTTGTAGCTCCTCCTTTTGGCTGCAACTCAAATTATTGAAAGAATGAAAGGCTTGTATAGTATTTGATGCTTTGTAAAGGTGAAGAAGGCAATAGAAGTGAAAGACTATGGCTTCTATATCAAGAAGGAAGTGAGAAAGCAAAGTGAAGAGAGAAAATGCAATTGGCCGTAAGTTTGAGGGGAATAGCATGGCTTGTGCAGAATTTTAATTCAAGGGGGTATTTAGAGAAAACATTTTGGTTAGGAAGTAAAGAAATTAGTTAGGATGTAACTTAGTTAGTCCTTGGTTTGGTTCTAAAGTAACTAAGTAATCATGACCTAAAGATATTTTAATTTTATGCATTAAATGCATGCTTACTAAGCAAGAAGAAAGATTCCTTCATTAAATGGCTATGTGCACGTGGAATGGAGTTTTCAAGAAGCCAAATCTGATTTTTCCTAAGCTTGGTTGCAAAATTATCTTTTATACAAAGTTCTAGAGCTTACATGTTAACTGACACATGGTTTTACTTCCATATAGCTTCAAATCTCACGTATAAGCTTGCTTGGTCTTATGTTTTTGTTTCTTTTAATTTATATCTAGTGTACTTTATGTGTCTTCCAATTCATATACTAGCTAAGTGCGTGACATACATTTAAAATCTTAAGCCTCTGCCCAAAATCCTACATAGTTAGGATTAGTTTCTTTCCTTAAATTAACTAATCTTAACTAAATATATTCTAAGCACTTCTAAACTTGTCACTTGAATCCATTAGCTTCTATCATATCCTTCTTGTATCACACTACCATCACAGGTGTTTCTCATGTGATAATTTTTCTCATCATATTATCACATGGTCTAAAACTATAGCTCATGATAGCTTTAGATGAAATTTTCTTTAACTTTTACTATAATGTTTATTTACTTGTATTTATTATATTAGGTAGTATAATTTAGAGACTTATCTTCTGACTTACCTAATCATAAATTTTCGACCAGTCTAAGTACTCATAGTTTTCTTATGATATTTATCTGTTACTAAGGGTAATTTGGTAATTTGTCATCCCAGGATATTTCTGTAATTTCTTCAAGTCTCTACAAAATATCTAAGGGTATTTTGGTAGTTTGTTACTCATCTCAGGGGTATTATTGTAATTTCCACTTCAAAATATCTAATCAAAATATCCAAGGGCATTTTGGTAATTTGTCACTTACTTCAGGGGCATTTTTGTAATTTTCACTTCAAGGGTAATATGGTAATTCTCATATCAAGGGAAAGGGTAATATGATCATTCTCCTTTAAGCATTTTTTGTAATTTCTCTTTTTATCTCTAACTAACATATTTAAATTTTTGGGATGTTACACCTAGATCATCCAACCATGCTCAAGTGATTGATGAAGATTTATAGCTGGTTTATGGGATGCAAACAACAACCCAACTGAATTGGACTCTCATCATTGAGGAGACAATGTTGAAATCCAAGAGGTTAATCAATTACCAATTTCCTTATGTTGTTTTGGTTTCTAGGTTCATTGATTATTTTGGAGTGGATGTCTCCAATGAGATTGTGGATACCATAACCAACAACCTCATCACTGTGAAGCACCTCAACAAGCTTGGCTTGGTGAAGACCCCTAATAGGTGGCTGATGGCTGAGAGCAAGCTCCACCAGTTGGTGCTGATGAAGGTGAAGAAGAGGAAGAAGATGATGAAGCTGCTCCTGCTCAACAGCAGTATACTCTTTTTGAATCCCTAATGATTCAAAAGATGGATGCAATTCTGGCTCTACATCATGAGCATAGGACTGAGACTAATTCCTCTATGGAACAAATTACCTCTAGGCTAGCAAACATTGAGACTAGAATGACTCTCAAAGACTTTGACAATCTCTAGCTTAGTTGTAGTAATTTCTTGTTCATAGGCTGTGGTGGTTTCATTCTATTGTTATTTGTTTTCAGTTAATTGTCTTTCTTATTGTATCGTTGTTTAAATTTCTTGTGTTGCACTTTAAATGATTGAATAAAAATTCTGGTTATTGTTTCATATCTTCCTTGCTTATCTTGTTGTACAATGATATTTTTTTTTTGTCTTTGATAAGGCAAAAGGGGGAGAAAAATGAACACATGTGCAAATACAAACTTAAAAATAATTCACAGAATT
This sequence comes from Glycine tomentella, assembly GCA_007407185.1. NCBI lineage: Eukaryota > Viridiplantae > Streptophyta > Magnoliopsida > Fabales > Fabaceae > Glycine > Glycine tomentella. Next base: position 190,873 of record PYAF01003782.1, read on the forward strand.
GGACTGTAAAATTTGAATTATTATTATTGCTCTGGACTTTATGTAAAATTACCTAAGATAAGAGAGCAATTTAAGGAATGATCTCTGTTTATGCAAGCATACTTGACATTTGCTCTTGGCAAAAAGCTATTGATTTTAGGTTATCAAGTATAAAGCTCCTACCACTTATCCCTAAAAGCACATGAAGGCTAATAATGTTCAATTGAAATTTGGCATGATCAAAGCCAAAAAGGGGGAGCTTGTTAGATACAGTGGGAGCTGGAAGAGGATCAACACAAGGATGAAGCCATGTGTCTTAAATAGATTTTAGCTTTTTACATGTCATTCAATTGAAGGCATTTGTAATTTGTTAAGTTGTTTAAGAGCCCCATCTTATGATCCTTTGCATTGCATAAACATGATCGTTAGCATGCTCACATGATCTGTGAAAAGCATAAAGGTTTCCATGTTTGCAAAAGGAAGCAAATTTCTCATGGTTAAGTTTTGGAAAATTACATTGTGCACTGACTTAATCGATTACCAGCATTGGTAATCTATTACTTAAGCAATGAAGAACTAATTAATCGATTACAAGGAAATGATAATCGATTACATGGTACAAAACAAAGAATATGTCTCCCTGGGTTAATTGATTACCATCTAATCGTAATTGATTACATTAGCATGTCTTGAAACATAAACTATCTGTGATAATTGATTACATTGTTCATATATCTTTTCCAGAATGAGCTAAGAACACTTTAATCGATTATTTTGGATATTAATTGATTACATTAGTTAATATAATCGATTACATGGATGATTTAATTGATTACGTGCAATTAAATTTGTTTTCTATAAAAAGCTGTTAGGGCTTTTGTTTTGCACATAACTTGATTTTGCGAATTTACAATCACTTTCAAAAGACCTCACATTCTGAGAAAAGATATTCTAATTTACATTGATCTTGTTTCAAAACTCATGCATCACTCATCATGTTGATTTGAACAAGATTTGACAAGAGTTTTTCAAAAGAGAGCTGATTCCAAGAATTGCATTCATTCAACCTGAGTTTGTTTGGTAAAATTGACTCACTCATATTCTGAGGATCATGAGGTTGTATCTCTTAAACTCTTGCTGTGATTTGATTGTTTACCTTTGTTTCTTGTAAGTTCTTAGATCAAAGAGGTTCTTTAAAGCTTTTCTAGAGTAGTGTTCTCTAGAGGGAAGAATAAAGAAGGGTTCTCTGGTTCTTGATCATTAGAAGTCCTTTATCTAGGGTTTTAGATTTTGTTTCTTTATCTAGGGTTGAAAAGGTGATCACTTGTAGCTTGTAAAGAACAGATTTTGATATAGTGAAACTCTAGCCAAGGTTTGGTTAGAAAAAATTGGATGTAGCTTCTCTTTTGAGGAGTGACCAATATAGATTTGGTGTTCTCTTAATTCTCATCTTGTTGTCTTAATTTGCTCTTCTTGTGATTAATCTTTGGAGATCAACGAATAGATTTTCTGCTATTGCTTGAAGTGAAGGGCGAATCTTGATTGATTGAAAGTTTCAATTTTAACAAGGGTGAACTCGTCATACGATATTTAATCCACTAGTTGTTTTCAAAGAAATTTTTCAAGTCCCTGTTTAACAGAAAAACCATCTTAGAATGTGACCATTCTAAGACGGTTCTCTTAAGAACCGTTTAGAAAGGATTTTTAATTTCAAAAAAAAATATTGTAATTTTTTTTCTAAGATGGTTGTTAGGAGAACCATCGTCTTAGAATGTCAACATTCTAAGACGATTTTCCTAACAACAGTCTTAGAAAGGAGCCTTTTGTTTTTAAAAAAAAAACTAAGATGATTTTTTGGAATAACCGTCTTAGAATGTCTTTTTTTCTATAAAAAAAATTTCCAACAATATATTTATTATTATTATTATTGTTGTTATTGTTATATAGGTTAAAGTATGCCAATTTACCTACTAGTCTACTACTACATTATTAGCCAATTTTAAAAATTCCCCATATAACTATATAAGAGTAAACCTCAGTCACAAAAAGTGAACCAAAATCAATGACTATTCTAGTCTTTACAGTCAAGGAAAAAAGAGCACACTCAAGATAAAATATGGTTCTTGTATTAAGAATTTAAGATGTTAGAAATTCTACATATCAACAATTTGTCCATATGAGTCTTGACACCAAACCATACCATATTAAATTAATTAGTAAGAAAAAGCACACAGAAAAAGGCATAACTCCATTCCTAAAGTATCACAATATTAACTATCTAGGAGAATTAAGATGATTTCCATATAGCCATGCAATTCAGAAGCCAAGACTTTACTTTGTAGGAAAGCAAAACAAGAAATTCCCAAATGACAATGTATTAAAGAAAAGAAACACAAAAGAATTAAAGAAGAAGAATGCCTCTTCTAGAGTTAGGAAATACTGGAAAAAAAGTAATCAGCTTCACACCTGCCAGAGGTGATCCACACAACTTTATTCCTATCATCCATATTCTGCTTTAATCATAGAGCCCAAAGAATAAGAGATAAACACTTAGTGAGTAAATAAAATTTAGTTTATGAAGGAATAGCTATAATTTTTTTATTAATTATAGCGGAAAACAACAATTCGTGTTATTATGAGTAAATAAGATATTATTTAGGAGATTGCTTTCAACTTCTTATATATTTTCCATGGTAGTGGAAGTGGTAGTAGTAGTATAGGATAATTTTATTTTATTTTTAAAAAAATGATATGGTGCATATCAGCTAAAGATATAAAATAAAACAATAATTCAATTAAATAAAATAAATATACTTTTCAAAATATTCTAACTCAAGTAAATATTATCCTATACTGGATAGCATTAAATGAGTGATATGTTTAATAAAAATATTGAGATAGAATATCATAATGCCAAGTTTTTATTGATATCCCAAATTTATCATAAAACCCTAAATATTGAGATAGAAAGGAAAATATGAGTTTTAGATAAAAGGAAATCAATAGAAGGAAAATATTGTCACTTTCTTAAGACTATAAGCATTATCAACCGTACGTAACTACTTGTTAATTGCTGGCCTAAGCACCGTGTAAACCAAATTACCATGATTGTAAGTCTGAAAATAACAAGGCATGCACACATACCATCCGTAGCTTCTTATTCAAAATTGTAGAACCAGCCAAGGCCACCATCACGAGATTTTTATCTTCATTTTGATATGTAAAATATAATTATAAAAAAATCCTATAATAATATATAGAATTATGTAAACTTATTATTAAGCAAATAGCATATCGAAATATGCTACAGACAAAAGCCTAATACCAGAATTGTTCACCTTTTCCTGTTAGTAGCACAAGTAGAATTAATATCATTAATCTTTCAACTGTCTTAGCAACATCATTGGTAAAATGAATTTGTCAAGTCATAATACTAAGAAACTTTCTTTATATATGTCTATGAAAAACAAGCAGTATACTAACTTAGATTTCTAATGTTAGTGTCATAACAGATACGTAATCATCAAAGACATGCTCACCTTCTAATTGGAAACAATGGCAGAGGCATTACATTACCCGGAGTGGTGATATATTCTTTCTTTGAAAATAAAGCTAATAAATTCTTTCAATCCCAAACTGAAAGATCAAAGCAACTAGTTAAGACTTAAGACAAAAAACATAACATAACAAATCAACCAATTTCAAATAGTGTTTTCTTATCCTAGATCTTGAAAGAAAGAAAAAATCCATAGTTTCTAGTATGTTTAATACAAATAAACAAACAATTAATAAAAGCCTTATCCCACTAGTTTCTGGTATGTTTAATATGGACAGATTATCTTTCCATCCCTAAGTTTCACCAATTTCTAATTTTAAACTAGATATTATTCTGTTATTTCAATTTCAGCATAACTTCACTTACCTCTTCACAACTTATTAAGGATGTGTGCTAACGACACTTAGGAAATTAAAAATAACTTGTTACAGTTCTATTCCCACCAGCCAGTTCCCATAAAGTTACTAGTAATTATCACACACTCACTACAAAAATGCTTAACACTACTGCTAACTGCTCTTCAGTTAATGTAAATGTTGAATCAAAATATTTTTATTCAAGCACAATATTTGACCGTTTGACACAAGTATGCATGTAATAGGACACCAAAAATTTACATGAACGTTGCAAATAAAAATCCATTGGAAAACACATATTGTTAACAACAACTCCTTGAGGCATACTCAGAAAATTGGAGAATTGGAATAGTAATAGAAATAAGACCTATAGAAAATAAATTGATTACCAGGAATGGACTTACTTTGTCAAGGAATTCTATTTCTGGGGCATGTTTGCGAGTAAGATTCTTTACTTCCTTTGCTAGCTCAAAATCAGGATCACTAGGCTCCAACCAACGAATCTTGATCTTTTTGTTAGGCTTTACTGGTTGATCATCAAACATTTCCACATAGCAGGCGAAGCCCTCACAGGCCATGGCTGCCCAAACATATGAAAGGATAACCCGCTATCACTGATAAAATTTCCTTGGCTGTTTGGCAGAAATACGCACACAGCGAAGAAGACAAAAGAAGATATATCTTGACTTTGTTTTAAATAAGATTGAGATTTAAGTTCAAATTAAACAAAGAAAAACTAAAGATAATTTGATAATGAAAGTTTCTCAAACTATTACCTTTTTTTGAAAAAAAATGTCACCATATTTAATAGGTGAGAAATGTAACTGATAATACATATACACACACACATATGATTAAGCCACCTTCAACAGCAAGTGAGTATAGACATTAGAGAGATCATGCAGGAATAGACAAACCTTTGACTATTCATCCCTTACAATAGATGAAAAATTCCGTTTGTTTTGGGAATAGAAACAACATTTGGACATGAATATGAGAAGTGACAATATTGTCCAAATATCCAAATGAACAATAATTTGGTCATAACAAGCAACACTGTATGGGAACCAAGTTTAAAATTGTACATACCCATAAAACTAGCATGGTATGTCTTGTCTGTCCTAACCTTGCCATCAACAAGAACATGGCGCCACATCAAGATGGCAATAACTTCTCTATATGTTAGAGCATACTTTAGCTTGTTTCATAAGATGAGGATCAAAGGAAGACACTCCTTGGACTTGTGGGGTCCAGATGATGGCTTCAGTGCCTACACAGCCAGGCAAAATGAGTTCAAATGAAAATTACAAATAAAAATGACTAAAAAAATATAATCGACAACTGTGAGTACTGTACATACAAAGGCACCACCAATCTTGTCAAGCATCCAATGATTTGGAGCATTGAGCCTCTTCGAGTGTTTCTTCAACCCTCTCGCCTGAAATACACGAGAAAAGCTACAAGTTAGAATTTAAGGTCACAACCTAAGATACTATAGATTCCTAACAAATACACCAAGCAACTTAGGATACTAGAGATTGACAACACAACAGCCAAACACGACCCCTAGATTTACACACACACACACATACACACACGTACTGGAGTTAGTTTGGCACGTGTGACGACACGCACTGGAGTTCCTCCCCACGTGCCTACTCCTTCATGGCGGTGTCGGCCACGGGGCAGGGGACCAGATCTAGGTCGCCCACCATGATGACTACCAAGACATGAATGCTTGGTTGGATCATTTCCGGATTACAAGCTTCAAGATTCCTGAATTGTGGTTTAAAACTCAAATAGAAAAATGGAGAAGAATAAGGAATGATTAAGAATGACGCCACGATCCACAAACAAAACGATAAGTCAGAGGAGGATTCGCCACAAAGGAAAGCTTTCTTGATAACAATCGATTTGGCTTCAGTCAAGAACCAACAAGAGGTTAAACTTTCAATTCAAGCAAATGCTTAATTTCTATTAATCAAAGTTAACCAAAAATAGCAAAGTCTGAGTATTTATATGGCTAGGCCTATAATAAACACCTAAAAATGTAAGTTTAGCCTATTTGCAAAAATATCAAAGCCCATTACAAAAATAACAAAAATTTATAGAAGCACTATGATTTTAACCAAAAGTAATCGATTAATACGACCTGTAATCGATTAAAATAGAGTGTTCTAGCGTTGTGTAATCGATTACGGAAAGGTTATAATCGATTAAAACAGACAGAACTTGCTTGTGTAATCTATTACAGAAAGGTTGTAATTGATTAAAACAGACAACACTTGCTTATTACAACAAACAAGACTTTTGATGTGGTCTTGAAGAGCTTGGGTTCTAGCTCTTGTCATGGGTCCTTCATGAAAATGATTGGAACACTTCACACTTAACCAAGAGGGGGGGTGAATTGGTTAAACCTTGGTATTTTAAAAATTTTCTTTAATCAAAATCAGAGTTGCCTAGGATCTTTATCACTTTTCAAAAAACAAAATTAAAAAAAAGACCTTATTCAATCAAATGCTCAGCCCAAGGGATTCAATAGCTCAAAAAACAGAGTTTGACATCCAAGGTAATAGAATCAATCAACACAGACTATACTGAGAATAGAGATAGAGAATCAACACACAAGTGATTTATACTGGTTCACTTCAAAACCATGAAGTTACATCCAGTTTCTTCCAACCAACACTAGGTTAGAGTTCCACTATTATAATTTCAAGTTCTTACATTCAATTACAATGTCTCCTTTTATCAACCCTAGATAAAGTACAGAAATCTAAAACCCTATTAGATTCTAAGAGATAAGAACCTGAGAACACTACTCAGTTCTTTCACCTAGAGAACCCCTTCTCTAGTTACAAGCAAGAAACCAATTACAATATCCAATATACAATCAAAATCCAAAACAAAAATTACAATTAGATTAAGGAGAGAAACAACCTGATGATCCAAAGAATTCAATGCAGTATGAAGTATTAGAACAGGTTGAATAACAAAATCAAAATCAGCTTTCCTTAATCTTGAAAGATTTCTTGCTCATGAGTGACTCAAACTCTTATGATCAATGTAAAAACAAAGCAAGAAATTATTAACCCTTAGAAAACACTTTGAAAGGCTCACAAGACACTTTAAGCTCAGAATATATGAATGGGTATCATTTTTCTTCACTATTAAACAAGCTGAGCATTGTTGTGCGATTTATGCGAATGAATATACGGCAAGTGCACCGATCATTAACAAGTAATAAAAGTGAGTAAGTGAGTTATCGTCTCCACAGGGATTGGGGTAATTTTCACAATAATATTAATTCTAAATGATTGGAAAATAAAAACAGAAATAATAAAGAGATAATTGTTGATATTGGATGATTGAATCAAAATAGAAAATAAGTGCAGTAAAATGATAAAGAAGTTACCAATGGAAGAAACAGTT
>PYAF01003782.1:222057-232332 GCA_007407185.1 Glycine tomentella
TACTTAGTTTGACAGATTCACTAAGGGTTTAGGTTTCTCGATCGAATTAAAGGGATAAACCGCTGGTTAAGGCTTTATTATGCTCTAGGGTTTACAAATTTAGGAAAGATGTATCATGTGTGTGTCATAAGATAATGAACCAATCAAGTGAAGGAGGTAGGAACAAAAGGGATTGTGCCTGACCACAATTGTTTCTTTCGTCGGTAATTTCCTTTATATTTTTATTGCATTTATTTTATGTTTTTATTCAAACAACAAACCATTCAACAACTATTTCTTTGTTCTTATTTTTCTGTTTTTAATTTCAATCATTAGAATTAATATTATTGTGAAAATTACCCCAATCCCTGTGGAGACGATAACTCTACTTACATACTTTATTACTTGTTAAACGATCGGTGCACTTGCCGTAAGTACACAACCCCAGCACATAGAGTTGCCCCCCCAACTAACTGGGTTCATGTCACCAAACCATGAGTACATGGCTTGGTACAGGGAGAATGGGAAACAACACGTCACTAAGATGGCTGCGAAGATGGGTCGTGGTGTAAGTGTTGTTTAAATTTAATATGTAAACTAATTTTCATTTTCATGGCGTTATTGTCTGGACTAATGAATTTGTTGTGTAATTTGTAGTTTGATGGCCTGGAGATGTTGTACTGTGCCAGTGACGGCCAATAGTGGCCTAGATTCAACATGGGCTACTTGCACGAGGAGGTGGGTCGCATTATGTCCATGTTTCGATAGAGCTATCACTTGAAGGAGCCAGGCCCACATGCACCTCCATCACAGCTTCAGCATGAGCCACAGGTGTATGTGGATGTTCCCCATGGGCGTCGTGAGGGACATGAACTAGAGCGTCACCAGAAAGCTATGCCCCATGTTCCTGAGCCTATAGGAGCTCCCAGGCCTCGCGTTGATGGTTGCTATAGGCCTCCACTGATAGGACCTACATACGACAGTCAACCTTTCTATTACAAATCGTCTCAGCAGCCAGACATGATCAGGGGTTCAGTACCCAGAGTGACATGCCTCCACTGTCAGATACCAGTCACAACATGTGTATTATGCGACTACTTTGGCCATGGCATCAGTGGAGTGTGGGACTAGTAGTGACGTTCCTGGTGCGGAGTGGAGTGCAGAGGAACTTAACAACCTGGTTAATTATAGTCCGAGTCATTGTGGAGATTGGCCAGCACATGGAGAATATGCCACCCCACCTCCTGATTATCCCCGCCCAACATCGCAGGATCAGGCAAGCCCTTTCCATGTAGGCCCTTCTCAGGCAGCCCCTCCTCAGGCAATATCTTTTCAGGGACGTGGTAGATGGGTGTTGCCCGATCATCAAGTGCGTCATTATCAATGGCCACCTGAGTCATAGTGTTTATTTGTGTTTATTTAGTTTTTGCTTGTAGTGGACTTTATTTGTGAGTAATTTCGTTTAATGGTTCAATTTCTTGTCTTAACATAGCACGACTAGTGGCGCACAATATTTTATGCATGACCTGCACCAATTTGTTTTGGGTTAACTTGTTTAGCTTATTATGCAATATAAGGCTCGTCATTAGAGACTTAAGAAAGACCATGAGGCATCGACAAATAACTGTATGACATTCTTCACTGCAACCCATGACAAAATTTCCACTATGAGGTCCTCAGGGAGTACTGAAGCATCTTATGCTGCCGCCATTAACTAAACTATAAACTAAATCCTAACCTAGTAGCCCACATTGTTAATTGTCGTTGGAAAACAAATATCATGCACAAACGACTTATGAAAATCCACGATCTCATTCTTATTAAATAAGTGTATAATATACTTGGTTGTCCAGGTTTGATAATTGTAGATGACCAAATGGGGCAGCACTAAACATGCTCAAATAGGGCGTGACTGAACATGCCCAACAAATGGAGGCGTCACTGAAGACACCAAAGTTAGGCGTCATAGAAAAGGGTGTCACGCCTACATTTAGGCATCATTGACCCTTATATAAGGCTGACAATCCCACACAAGTTGCCTCCGCAACTACCTCATTCTAAATACTATGACATTCCTAGCAAAAACAAGCAGTCAGACCATTGCTAACTCAAGATTAGCCTTCATTTTTCCAAATGGATCGATGAAACACAACGAAATAAGTGTTTATTTTGAATGTCCCTCTCCAATACCAATGCAAGTTCCCAATCAATGTTCTTTTCAAACAATGAAGAGTAGGATGTGCGACACCCTTATGCTAATGACCATTTTGTTCATGAAATCTACTACAGACAGCCATCCCTACATGCAAGTCAACAATGTTATTTTCATTTTTTTCAAGTTACCAATGATAACAATGTTTGCCTAATGTTAATGTGCAATGAACAAATGTCGAGCGTTGGTCCTATAGAAATATTATGCACCATAAACAGAACACCTGAGGGTATACTCAGCCTACTTCAATCCACCATCATCCCAAGACATGATGCAATGCTATATTACAACGGCACGTGGAACATACCACGACAAGGCGATTTTGTAGGATATGCATTTACTAGAACAAATCCAATAAGATTTGAAATTCCTTCAGGATGCAACATTGAAACACTGAAGGATCTAATCAAGCAAGTTGCGTCTGTTGGGCTTCCCCCTTATGGAATTCACATGTCACAGGTGGTAAGAAAATTATTTTTTAGATAGTCAGCGCATTACGTTTATTCAGACAACATGATCGAATGTCACATAAAAGAGTTGCTAAGAGATGCAGATGTCTTGAAGGTGTTAGCAGAATCCAACTACTGGAAACTTTTTTCTCTAATACACATCTTAGCTGTTTTTAGCAAACCTGTAGTCGAACTGCAAGAAGACATATGTGCTACACAACATATGTGAAACTGTTAATTTGTGTTGTTATTTTCTTATCTCCATATGTGTAGTTTTTTTAATTGTTGTTATTATTTCAAGTGATGGTGTTGATTAGTGTTGTAATTTTCTTAATTAATGTTGTTATTTTCTTATCTCCATATGTTAAACATGTTTTCAATCAATTTTTTTATGCGAATTGATGAAGATGATGAAAGGCTAAACATAGTATGAAAAATAATACAATTCATTAAAATTAAAATCATTTTCATAAAAGTAATATTACAAACATGACCCCTAAAATCATGAAACACCACGACGATCAGGACAAGCTCTCCGATTATGTCCAACAGCCTTGCAAATTCCGCATCTGGTGTGTCTTTGACTAGTTTCGACTTCGTCCATCTTGTTAGTATTCTACTTGCCTTTGGATGACCCTTTCCACGCAACATTTCCCTGTTGGGTATGATAACTGGACCGTCACTTGGTGGAATAGCACCTTCATTACCAATTGGCTGCCATGGGACTGAGTAAGCCTGCACCAAATTACTTACGAGGAAGACATCATCCACATACTGAAAAGGATTCTGACGGACATGTAAAGCAGCAGTTGCGGCGTGACTACATGGGTATCTGAAGGTCTTAAACTTGCCACATTGACAAAAACGCTCTCCAAGATTCACTGAATACGACCTCTCGCAACCCTCCTCCACCTCAAATTGTGTTTGATCAAGATTATATGTGCGTACGTGGTGGCCTGTTGGTTATGTCTCATAGCATCAATCACATTTTTGCAATGCCGCATTGAAGGCTCAACCTGTGAAATAGCTGCCTGACCCCTCGTTACAAAATATTCAACCAATCTGTTGTACGTGTGCTTCACCAGAGCAACGATAGGCATGTTTCTTGCTCCCTTCAACACCCTGTTGACTGATTCAGACAAGTTTGTTGTCATATGGCCAAATCTCCTCCCTTCTACGTCATATGCACGTGTCCACTTTTCCTTGGGGATGTTATCAATCCATTCTGCAACCTCAGGACTGCTATCACAAAATCGTGCTAACGCCACCTCAAAATCAATCATACAGGGAGTATAACCTGCAAAACAATCATACCATTAACACTAATCGAGTCACGCATATATCCATTTAATATATTCAAAATACTTGTTAACCATACCTAAGTTCATCAACGTCTTTTTCAAGCGTTGATTTCTGAACTTTTGATTAAAATTACTGGCAATATGACGGAGGCAAAACATGTGATGAGCATAAGGTGGTTGCCAACCAGGATGATTCGCCACAGCAGATAGTATGCTTCGGTGCCTATCTGAAATGAGACATATGTTTTGCCTTTGAGTAACGTGGAAACGAATGTTAGCAATAAAGTATGACCAGGCTTCCAAGGTCTCCCCCTCAACTATGGCAAATGCCAATGGCAAACATTCGTTATTGCTATCTTGAGTCGTGGCAATCAACAATTTCCCTGTATACTGTAACACCTCAACTTGCAATCTTGTTATTATTGATTTTAATGAAAATTCTTTTCAATTTTCTTAAAAGAACTCAACTAAATATAACAAAATTTTGCCAATAACTGATACTCTAAGAAAATTTCATTACTGAGTAATATTTATAAATCTGAAGTAATATATATAATGAGATTACAAACTGACATTGGTTCTATTACATAGTACAACTAATTCAAAACACTCTGTAACAAAAGAATACATCTTCAAACATATCATCTTCAAACAAAATCCTCTTCTTGTAAACAGCTAGTGGTCTCTCTTTGCTGTTCATCTGCTCTCCCGAATAAAATCAAGGTCATAACAGGTGTCAACCACAGACACAACATACAGGGTAAGTTTATGATAAACATAATTTAAGCAACATAATATATTCAATATGCAGATATTTATAACAACATCCTCAAAATTTCTATATGATGTATGATTCTCTTAGACTCTTATCATGATGCATGATTCTCTTAAACTCTTATTATATGGTACCAACTGTCAAGATAGCCACATCCCAGTGGCACAGAACTGAAACGATCAGTCAGGGTACCAGAGTGTTGCAATAGGATTCTCACCCACACTTCATGTGATCATCATGGGTGGCGTGATTTCCCCACTGCCGAGTCACCCCCCAGCTCAGACTTCTCTTGTCTGCACGCTCGAACTCAGTTCCTGCAGCTATCTGACACACCTCCTCTCTGAGGCTACTCTTAAGATATTTTTCTACTTATCATGTTTTCATTTCCTTAAAGAGAAGAAAATTGTGTGGTTCTCCTTGTGTCCATATGTCACCTTTCATGAAGAAGAATTCAATTCCAACATGACTTCACACATGACATTCCTTAAGAGGAAGTAAAGTTCAATTTGAACTCTTCTACCAAAAGGATAATATTAAATAATAGAACTCTAGAGTTTTCTGGAAACTGACTTTAATTACAGTATAAATTGCTCACAAGCAGTCTATACAGAGTGCTACACAGACCTTACATACAAGACTGCTCTTATCTTAATTCTGATTGTTTCGTTCTGCTTCTAACCATCAAAATTACTAAACCATCTTATTGAATAAGTCTATTCATCCTACAATTAAGAGAAAATTCCACAGATTCTATTTATCATTTTTCCATATTTTTCTGATGCTTGAATTCTCCTAAATAAAATTTCAAAGTTATGACCGTATAAAATTCATAGAAATCCTATTGTGAGGCTTCTTGTCACAAATTATTTTGGTAATTTGCCATCCAAGGACACTCTGTAATTTCATCAAGCTTTCACAAAATATCAAAGGGTGTCTTGGTAATTTTTGCCTCAAGGGTACTATGGTAATTTGTCATTCACCCTTGGGGTATGATTGTAATTTTCATTCTAAAATATCTCAACAAAATATCTAAGGGTATTTGTGTAATTTTGGCTCAAGGGTATTTTTGTAACTTTCATTTTAAAATATCTAACCAAAATATATCCAAGGGCATTTCGTCATTTTCACCTCAAGGGCATTTTTGTAATTTTTATTTCAAGGGAAGGGTAATATGGTCATTTCTCTTCAAACATTTTTGTAATATCTCTAATTAACATTTCACCCAAATAATTTAAATCTAGACCAATCAAATCTTACATAACCTAACACTTACATCAAATAGTTGTCATAAGAAACATTTTGACCATACATTTGCAATTATTGAAATTTCAGGGTGTTACATATACTTCCCATACAAATGAGTGCCATCAATCTGAATCATTGGTTTGCAAAAATTAAATGCCTGGCAACACTGTTCGAAAGTCCAAAACATGTGATGAAACACACGTTTACCCCGTACCAGTTGATTGGCCACAAAATAATCATTGGTTTGAATATCATAAAAAGAACCTGGTGAAAAACGAAGCATGTAGCCACACCACCTGGGCAAAAATGCATATGATTCTTCCCAATTCCCGTAAATCATTGTCATTACTTTCTACTTCACAAACCAGGCCTTACGATATGAAACTCTAAATCCAAATGAATGGGTGATCCTTTCCTGAACCAATGCAACTGTTGCGAACACGGCAAGTGCACCGCTCGTTTCAAGTAATAAAGTAGGTAAGTAGAGTATCGTCTCCACAGGGATTGGTGTGAAATTCACAGTAAAATTCGGTCCATGCAATCTGAAGTAAAAACACAAGATGTTTTGAAGAGAATTGATTATTGTGTGTTGAAGAGTTGAATATAAAACTGAAATTAAAATAAGCAGTAAAATAAGTTGAAGTGTTACCAATGGAAGAAACAATTGTGGTCAGGTACAATCCCCTCTGATCCCTACCTCTTTCACTTAACTAGTTTATCAAGTTTGATCACTCAAATGATACATCTTTCCGATTTTAATAAATCTTAATTCCTTAGCAATTTAGTCCTTTAACAAGAATCCTAATTCCTTAGCGATTCCTATCAAGCATATAAAAGACTATATCATAAGGTTCGCTTATTTCTGATTGTTCAGAGAATGAATCTTTTCTATTTCAGTTAACCCCTAGTCCCTTAGTGAATTAACCTTTTAACCTGAATTGAAAACCTAATCCCTTAGTGAGTTCTATCAAGTTAAGCAATTAAAAGAATATATTATAAGTTCTGCAGTCACGCATCCCTATCCCTAGGTAATGAACAACTATTACTTTACTAAAGTCAGAAACTAGAACCCCAACGTCCCCATTGCGAATCCTAACCCTCAATACCTAAATAGAATGGCCAATTCTAAATAAGAATAAAACAATAAAGAACAGAGCAAAATAAAATAATCAAGAAAATCTCATTCAATACCAGTTAAGTTACAGAGGAGTTCACATTGGTTCTTGGCCTAACCACAATATAGAATTTAGCTTGACATCGGCTTCAAGAACACCAAAGCTGTTGAAATAAACATTATTCTGCAGTAACCTAGCTTTGATTCTTGATTTCCAATGGTTTAGAATGATAAAATATGATAATGGGAGTTGTGGAATGGTGTCATGTGGTGTAGAGTGTCCTTTTCTTCAGTCCAGAAGCCTTTATTTTATAGATTGGTTTAATTAGAGTAACAAAGCCCCTGTTCTGTGCCAATTTCGAACTCAATCTTTTTAAATCAGGAAACTGCGTCTTCATGGCGCTAATGGCGTGAGATCCCGCGCTGATCGCACGGGTTGCACGAATGAATTGCTACTTCCAGACCCTATGGCGTGGATCGTGCGAATTGCGGCGTGGATAGAGCGAGCTTCGCGGCAGAATGGCGCTGGTAGCGTGAATCTCCATGCTGATAGCGTGGAGTCTTCGAAACTGAAGCTTGATATTTGCCTTGTGGTGCGACTCGCGCAGAAGCTGGCGCGACCCGCACGAGACCCTTGGCTTGGTTTTCTTCTTTCTTTGCTTGAATCTCCTCCTTTTAGGCCCTGAAATACATCTTGGAAATAAAATGAGATATAATTAAATATAAATAACAAACTAGCCTAAACTTAATCTAATTCCTAATGATGTAATTGAAATATAACCTAAAACTAAGATGTGTTAGCAACACATCAGCAATCAACACAGAAGGTTCCTCCTTGATCATTCCTAACAATGCAAATGTAACATTCACATTAAAATTAACAACCTTAAAGATCCATTATTGAACACATATAGAGGAAATTTAAAAAATAGTACCTACTACAATTGAAGCAATAACATCAGCATCAAGTTGTCTATGACCCTGTGAAATATGGTCATTCAGGCAATTGTGATTGCCACCCCATCTTGAAACAATCCACTTCTCACTGAACGCCGGTTTAATTACCTTAACCCTCCATAGGCAACCCTCGTTATGAGCAATACACCTCATGCTAAACTTGTTAGGCTTGCTCTCAACCACATATGCTTCTTGATGCTCCTTCATATGGTTTCGCTTACATGCAATTTGTGCGTCCTTTTTGGAGTCAAATTCTTGTTTAACAAACAACGCATCCCCTAATTGCCATGGACCCTGCACTGAACCCGAACCGGAACTGGTAAAAGATTTTTCTTCACTTGGATGACTCAAATCAATATATGTGTAGTGAGGAATTCCATCTCAAAAAGGAGTGATCTCAACACCTTCAAATACAAAAGTTGTTGAATAAATATAACATGCACACTAAAATATTATAATATACAAATATACAAAGTTTAGATGACTTCATCATTCATTTTAGTCATGTTACATACCTTCAACAGGTTATTCTGATTGTGTACATCCTACGTCAGGATGATGATGGATTTTAGACGACCCCACATCAGTGTCTGCTTGGAATCCAGTCGTATCCACACCAGCATCGTCATCATTATCCGATGCACTAGCATCATCTTTAAGAAGACGATCTTCAATTGCAATGTTTTCATCATCATCATCCTCTTCATCGTCATCGATAACCCAAGTTGGGTCATGTGAATCTTCCTCAAACACGTTTACAAATGGAGTAGCATATGACGATGTTGGCTTACCAGAATTTAAAGGAACTGACCCAATGGGTAAAACATCATTTACCATAGTAAAGTCCACGTACAGCTCTATAAAATCTGCCGTTGGCAGGTTAAAAAATTCTTCCATCAGCAATTCTACGTCTTCATCATCCACAAGTTGAAAACCCATGTACTATTCATGTTGCCATAATCTTCCCGTAATCGAAGTGATACATTGGTTGTCTTGCAGACCTAATTTTTGGCGTATCTTCTTATGTAATTCACCCATTGTTGAGCTTCGCTTCATATGTGTCTGCCTTTTCTCCCCTTCAAAAGCAACACCCTGTCTCCCATTAAAAAACAACACAACACAGGCAAACTCCTCACCACTTGAACTCATTTGTTCCACTCAACAAAAACAATAACTTCTTAGCAGAGCTTCGCTGTAGACATAACTTTCAAAAAATTATGTTAGAATATGTTGTTACCATTACTCATAAACCATACACCCTAACCCTTAGACCTATAAACCCTTAAACCCTAATACGATAAAACACTAAACCCTAAACCGTAACCCGTCAACCCTAAACCTAAACCCTTCTCACTAACCATAAACTAAACTAAACCCGTAAACCTATTAACCCTAAAACCTTACACCCTAACCCTTAGACCCTTAAACCTTAAACCCTAAACCCATAAACCCTAACACCTTCAACCCTAAACATGTAGACCCTAAAACCTTACACCTTAAACCATAAACCCCTAAACCCTAACACCTTACACCCTAATCATTAGAGCATTAAACCTTATACTTTAAACCCTAAACCCTAAACAACTTAAACCCTAAACCCGTAGACCCTAAAACCCATAAACCCTTAGACCCTAAAACTTTACACCTTAGACACTAAAACCTTAACCCTAAACCCATAAACCCCTACACCCTAAACACCTTAAAGCCTAACCCTTAGACCCTAAAACATTAAACCTTAAACCATTAACCCCTACCCCTTAACACCTTAAACCCTAACCCTTAGACCCTTAAACCTTAACCAGTAAACCCTAACACCTTAACCGTAACCCTTAGACCCTAAAACCTTAAACCTTAAACCATAAATCCTACACCCCATAACACTTAACCCTAATCCGTAAAACCTTGGCCATGCACACTAAACCAAGTCCTTTCACCCTAAACCCTAACCTCAACTAAATTGTGCACTCTAATACCAAACATTTTTTTTACAAAACTAAACCCTAAACACTAACAATTCTACACGTGACTAACAATTTTATAATATAACATATTAACTAATATACACAATTAATCAAATAACTTACTTGTTGGCAGAGCTTCGCACTGCAAAATCACTCACAATACAGAAGGCGGCACTTTTAGAGAGAAGACATAATGGTAAAAGTGATGGAAAAGTGAAATCTGGGGGGTTTTATAGTAGTAGGTCACGCCCAGAACTGGGCATGACTGGTTGTAACACCCCA
>PYAF01003782.1:245811-271271 GCA_007407185.1 Glycine tomentella
GTTTAGGGTTCTCGATCGAATTAAAGGGTTAAGTCGCTAGTTATCTAGGATTTACAATTATAGGAGAGATTTATCTTGTGTGTAACCTAAGCTAATAAACCAATCAAGTGAAGGAGGTAGTAAACAAAAGGGATTGTGCCTGACCACAATTGTTTCTTTCATTGGTAATATTCTAATTATTTTACTGCATTTATTTTCTGCTTTAATCCAACTCTTCAACACAACACAACAATTCTTCTTTATTTTCTGTTTTTATTTTCCAATTGCTTAGAACTAATTTTACTGTGAATTTCACCCCAATCCCTGTGGAGAACGATACTCTACTTACCCACTCTTATTACTTGTAACGATCGGTGCACTTGCCGTAATCGCACAACAATTGGTTGGCTTAAGTTGGAAGATTAGTATTGTAGATTTTATTTTGTGGTCATTTTGCATGATCCTAAAATTATTAGTCTATTGTTTGATTGATGTTTACATTGTTGTCATGGACAACTGGTCTGGCATATATGTAGGCAGAGATGCTGCCATTCTTGCTGAATAAATAGATTTAAAATTTCGGTAATAATAATTTAAAAAGTTTATGTGAGACACTTGATACTACAAAGGAAATCGGCACATTGGTATGTCACTTTTTAAGCCTGATTTCATGGTTTGCTCGTTCTACAAAGTTTTTGGTCAAAACGCTTCTGGTTTTGGGTGCTTGTTTGTGAAAAATTCTAGTGTATCTTCTTTGAAAGATCCTGGTTATGCCACAAGCATAGGAATTATAAGCCTTGTCCCAGCATATACACATGAGACTGATGAACAAACAAGTAGTTATTGAAACTGATGAAGCACGTCACCAGTAGCAAGATGGGGCATGATCAGTATCAGAAATTGAGGAGTTAAGCATAATACGCTTTGACTCATCTACAGATACAAACAGATTAGGTACTAAAAATGAAGGCTTTCAGATTCATTGTAGAGGATTAGACCATGCAGACTCGGTGGGGTTATTACTAATTAGTAGCAGGACCAAGTACTTGGTCAATTGGCTGGTTAATGCACTAATGAGTCTTAAACATGCACATCATGAAAATAGTATTTCCCAAATTAGGATTTATGGGCCTAAGTTAATTTCTTTCCATGGACCCGCTGTGGCATTAATATATTTGACTGGAAAGGGGAGAAATGTGAACCTGCACTTGTGCAGAAGCTTGCTGATAGGAACATCTCTTTAGGTAGCTCATATTTGAGAAATATAACGTTCTTTGACAAGAATGAAGAGGGGAGACATTGGGCCTTGGAAACAACAAGAGGTTGTTCTGAGGTTGAAGGGTTGGGCCTATCGAAGAAAAAGACACGTAGCCACTGAGTAAGGTTCTCATTTTTTGATTGGTTGGCTTAAGTTGGAAGTTTACTATTGTAGATTTTATGTTGTGGTGATTTTGTAGAGTCCTAAAATGATTAGTCTATTGTTTGATTGATGTTTACATTGTTGTCATGGACAACTGGTCTGGCATATATGTAGGCAGAGGTGCTGCCATTCCTGCTGAATAAATACATTTAAAATTTCGGTCATATTTAAAAAGTTTATGTGAGACACTTGATACTACAAACTTTATATCATTGTATTCTTTACCTGCAGGAACTTTGAGGTCTGATTAAACTGTCAACATACTCCAGCTTTAGTCTATTTGAATGTCGTCAAGTTGTTACTGGCTCCAAAGGACCTCATCTTGGGAATGGCATGTATTTTTTTCCTCACATTGCTTTTGTTATATTATAATGAAGCTGTAGTTTATTGTTTGACAGCTTCTTTTATTGTTACTCAGATGAAAACAAAAATACTGGGTTAAAAGCGTAGAATTGAAAGCCGTAAAGGATCGAATTAAAGGACAAATCTTGCATTGTAAACTGGTATTGAAGAAACCTTTGGATGTTGAGTCAGATGAAGGTGTGACAGAGCGTATGTTTGTGCAATTGTGTTATGTACAGGTATGGCTTTTAATTATGAAACCTTACATATGATGACAAGTATATCTAGTTAATGCACAAAGCTGCAATTACAAGCTTTTTATACATTTCTGTTTTCAACCTTAGGGAAAACATAGCAAAAACTATTAAAAAATTATTATTATAATAAGGAAAGTTGTATTATCTTCGATTTCAGACCAGGTGTATGATAGAACAATCGAGAATAGCTCTATTTTATTGAATGAATTCAGTTACACCTTAGGAGATGAACCTAACCTCCCTCAACCAACCTTACAAAATGATAACCGCCCCCTCTCCTATTCACAGACCCCTATATAAAGTCACTACTCCTCTGTACAAGCTATTACAGGTCAGCATTACTAATTTGTCTAAGCTGTAACTGGCATTAGCCAGTTACAGGTTTCACTAATGACTCAGGCTTCTTCCTAAACCTGCCATGAGTCCTGGCTACATATGTTTCCTTTATTTGAGGTCTAACAATACTCCCCCCAGAAGAGCCACGTTGTCCTCAAGTTGAAAATCCGAAACTGCTGCTTAATCATTGATTCCTCTTCCCAAGTTGCTTCAACATCTGGAAGATCCCTCGATTGTATTACCACTTCTGCAGTTCCTGCTACATTTGTCACAGCTTTAACAGCCATAGGTTCCACTTTCAATTCCAGTTCATCAGTTAACATTGCAGGTAAAGGTTGGGAGTTGGCAGTAGGGGAAATAGCCTTTTTCAGTAAAGAAACATGAAATACCGGATGAACTTTACTCTCAAGAGGCAGTTTTAGCTTGTAGGCCACTTTACCGATGACCTTTTCAATCTGATATGGTCCACAGAATCTAGGACTTAACTTTTCATTTATCTTTTTGGCTAAAGATTTCAACCTATATGGTTGTATCTTGAGGTACACCCAGTCACCTTCTTGCAGTTCCACATCCCTCCTTTTGTTATCTGCCTGACTTCTCATTTGGTCTTGAGCTTTTAGCAAATTCCTTCTTAGCTGGTGTAATAACTCATCCCTTTCTCTAGTTAGTTTGTTCACCTCCTCCACCCCTAAAGGAATAGTGTGCCCTTCAATAATTGAGGTTAATCACGAACATATAAAGCTCTAAAAGGAGTCAGCTTGGCTGAGCTATTGTAATTGGAGTTAAACCAGAACTCTGCCCAACTTAAACATGTTAGCCACTGCTTAGGTTTTTCTCCTGTAATACATCTTAAGTAAGTCTCCTCTCCCCTATTAATAACCTCCGTTTGAGGATGATAAGCTGACCTTAATTTCAACTTTGTACCAACAGTTCTAAACAGCTCTTTCCAAAAGTGACTCAAGAAAATTTTATCGCTGTCCGACACTATAGTGGTAGGAAACCCATGTAGTTTCACTACTTCTTTCACAAATAGCTCTACAATATCTTTAGCTGTGAAGGGATGACTTATAGGAAAAAAATAAGCATATTTGGTAAACCTGTCCACCACTACCAATATGGCATTTTTTCCTTGTGCTTTAGGGAGCCCTTCAATGAAATCCATTGAAATATCTGACCAGACTTGTGTAGGATAGAGAGAGGTTGTAATAACCCTGCTGGAGATAAAGCCTGGTATTTATTTTGCTGATAAACATCACAGTCAGCAATAAATCTCCTAATGTCTTGTCTCATCCCTTCCCAATACACCAGGGATGCTATTCTTTTGAAGGTTCTGAAAAAACCAGAATGACCACCCACCAAAGAACTATGATATTCCTGCATCAAAACCTGAACCTTAGTAGAGTTCTTTGACAACACCAGTTTGCCCTTATACCACAACTTCTTATTCTGCAAAGTAAATCCTGGATGAGCATCCTCATTCTCCTGGACAAGGCCTCAGCTGCCTTATTTTCACAACCCGATTTATAAACAATATCAAAATCAAACCCCATTAACTTTGAAGTCCACTTAAATTGGTCCTCCCCCATTAATCTCTATTGTGTCAAGAATTTCAAACTTTTCTGATCTGTCATAATAGTGAATTTGCTGCCCATCAAATAGTGCCTCCACTTTTGTACAGCTAAAACTATAGCCATTAATTATTTGTCATAAACAGATTTTCTCTGAGCTGTTTCTGAAAGTGATTGTCTCCAAAAAGCCAATGGTCTCCCCTGTTGCATGAGCACAGCTCCCAACCCTTTATTACAAGCATCAATTTCTATAGTGAAAGGTTGACAAAAATCAGGAATTGTAAGGACATGAATATCTGCCATAGCTATTTTCAATTGATTCACAGCTGCTTCAGCTTCCTCACTCCACTGAAAATTATCTTTTTTCAACAAATCATATATGGGCCTGGCCACTCTTCCATAATTCTGCACAAATCTCTTGTAATACCCTGTAAGGCCAAGAAAACCCCTTAAGGCTTTCACATTCTTTGGAATGGGCCAGCTCCTCATGACCTCCAATTTTTTTCGGTCTGCAGCCACCCCCTCCCCTGAAATAATGTGCCCCAAATACTCCACCTTATTCTACCCAAAACTGCACTTCTTTTTATTTACCAGCTAGTTATTCTCAATCAATAGCAGTAATACATCTTTAACATGCTTAAGATGATCTGCTATACTTGTACTATAAATGAGAATATCATAAAAAAAACTAATGCAAATACATTGTTAAAAGGCTTCAGTACCTCATTCATCAAAGCCTGGAATGTAGAAGGAGCATTTGTGAGGCCAAATGGCATTACCATAAACTCATAATGGCCTTCATGAGTTCTAAAAGCAGTCTTAGCAATATCTTGCTCTCTCATCCTTATTTTAAGATAACCTGATTTTAGGTCCAGCTTGGTAAATACTACAGCTCCACCCAATTCATCTAACAATTCTTCAATAATTGGTATAGGAATTTTGTTAGCAACTGTTCTTTTGTTCAGTGCCCTATAATCAACAAAAAATGTCCATTCACCATCTTTTTTCCTTACCAATATAATGGGACTAGCATAGGGGCTAATGCTAGGTCTGATAAATCCTGAATTCAGCATGTCCTGAACCAATCTTTCAATCTCATTTTTCTGATAGTGTGGATACTTATAAGGTCTTACATTGGCAATTTCAGCTCCTTGTTTCAGTTCAATCCCATGGTCATGCTTCATTGAAGGGGGAAGACCACTAGGATCCTGAAATATTCCCTTAAATTCCTGCAGTAAATCTGCCATCCATGTAGGAACTGCCTTTTCATTTTTTGAGCATTCAACTCATTACAATACAATATAAACCCTTCACCTTCACCTCGTACAGCCTTTAAAACTGACAGTAACACATGCTAGTCTTTCACTTAGAAGGTTGACCCCAGAAGGGAATTTTACTGTACTAGGGAGTTATTCAAACAGGCAGATATGCACTGACTTTAGATGTCTATAGCATTAAACACATATGTGCCGCATTGCCACATAGAATATTAATAGAAGACTGTTGGGTTTTGTAATGTGCACATGCAGTATCAAAAGTGCTCTGTATCCTAATACACAACTAAAAAAAGAGTTATGTGGACAAATTCAAATCTAATGTTGTATACACTTACCATACCACCCTTAGCTCTAGAGGTAGTCATAAGAGAAATACAATTTTCTCTAGGCTGCAATATTCGTTCAGATAGTTGCTCCTTTTAATATCCCTGAGCTTGTTCTTGAGTTAATATTGCTTGTCATCTTCGTATCCAATGTTAAGCCTGCTTCTCCATTACTGCGTATGTGGTTATCAAAATGGAATTGCAATGTGACTGGATCTGATATCAAAAATATATTTCACGAGAGATTTGACACAGAAAAAACCAATTAGCAGTAAGAATATGCCAAGTACCCCAAAACAAGATAACTATGAACCATCATTTTAAGGCATGATGGCTGTAAGACCACAAGTTTTTGTTATCTTTTTAATACTGCATGACCATGTCCATATTTTTAAAAACTATTAAAATATTGTTGTTATAGTAAGTAAACTTGTATTATCTTTGATTTCAGAGCAGGAGTAAAAGCAATGACTGTGAAAGTAGCACAATATTCTTCCCCCTGTTGATATAGAAGCTTGTGGGTCAACTTTCAGAGCATAGATTTTCCTGCACGACTCATTAAAGGTAAAACAACTCTTGTCTTAATGGTTTTTGTATGCAATTGAGTCTCGGAAGTGAATCAGTAATATGTAGAAAGTAGAACCAACTAGAAAAGGCATAGATGAGAACCGTTGGAGTCAGACTAGTGAGTGACCAATAGCACAAATGTAAACTGTGTGTAGCTACTAGCCATTGGAGATTTTGTATTGCCAAACCATGGAAGTTGAATGAAGTTAAATGCTTAAGAAATTTTAATTATTTATGTGGATTCTTGAAACCTGCATTGTCTATATGACATTATATTAAAAGGAAAAAAAATTTTCACCCTAGATTACTAGAATATCATTAATTAATAATCTTCAGCCCACCTCTGATTGGCATTGCATTAGACTATGTACAATTGGAGTGAAGCATAGCTTCTCCACGAGATGCAAACTTCATACATGCTCAAGTGATTGAGTTATCTGAGAAATTGTAGGAACATGTAGAAGATCCATGTGACACCACATTCTTAGGAGGTGGTGGTCAACTATGTGCTGTTAAACCTCCCTTCAATACATCAGGGTATGTGCTTCAGGTGTCAACGGGTCTAATTTCCTTTAGCGTTGCAAGAACATCCTTCATTGTTGGCCTCTCATCAACTCTATTGTCCTCTTACACAAAGAAATGACACTGCTAGAGTTTGTAGCATTTCATGCATGGTGGGATCAGCGCTGATCCAAGTGTGCACCCCCTAGTAGAGCTGGGTTTAATGGGTGCCTTCCTGTGAGAACCTCAAGTAGAACCATGCCAAAATTGTACACATCACTCTTTTCAGTTATAGGCTGCAGTGATGCATGCTCTGTGCATAAACCAAAAGCAACAGAAATGAGTACTATTCAAAATTAGTAAAGAATAGGATAAAATGCGTCTCAAGTTTTAGTGAAAATTGGTTTTAGTGGCTACAATTGAAAAAATAGTGGTTTTGCTCCTTATATTTTTTTAAATGTGGTAGAATTGATCCCTGTCACATCAAAACAAAATACATGGTGACAGACAAAATCCACCACATTTACTAGAACCAACCACTGTTTGTAAAAAACATAATGTGGCTTAAATCAATTTTTTATTAAGTCAACATTCTTGAGTCACCTAAAGCATATTTTACCTACAACAAATTCTCTCAATTAATTTGAGTATAAAAAATAAAATACAATAAAATAAAATACCAAGAGCCATGTATCCATATGAACCAGCAAGGTAATGTGTTTGAAGTGGCTTGGAATCAGTATTCTCACTATTTTCAGTTGCAGTTCTTGCCAGGCCAAAGTCAGTGAGGTAAGGTTGGTATCCAGGACCTAGTAACACATTCATGGCTTTTACATCTCCATGAATAATAGCAGGCAAACAATCATGCTGCAAATATGCAAGTGCATGAGCCACACCTAATATAACATCATATCTTGTCTCCTATTCAACCTTTACCTTTCCTGAACCATGAAGCAATGACCTCAGGCTTCCATTAGGGAGGTACTCATAAAACACCAGCTTCAGGTTGTTGTTTGATCCCCATCCAAGAAGCCTGATGATGTTCTTGTGCCTAATTGACCCTAATGTTTGAATCTCAGAATTGAATGCATCAGACTGTATTCTTATTACCAAATGTTCTTAACAGCCAGTGTTTCACCATTTGGAATTATGACTTTGTACGCAACTCCTGAGCTTCCAGTGCCAATCACATTGGCTGATGTCAAATTCATGAGAATGTCATCAATGGAGAAATGAAGCTTCTGATACAAAGTCATCTCCCGACTCTCATTTTCCATGAGCACCTTGTTGGCCATGTCAGTTTTGACTAACACATAGATTGTGAGAAGCACTAGTATTTCTTTCTCAGGACATGAAGCACGTGTATCTCTTACATCAGATCTCCGGTTACTATTTGGTTTTGTCACAGATAAATATACTTATGCCGTATACCCAATAATTAATATGCCCAAATTAGAGGTCAAGTTACTGTAACAGCTTGTAGAGTACTACAATTTCAGCTTTGGCTCTTATCTGGGCAGAGAGTTGTTAAAATCAGATTCAGATCTTTGCCCCATTTTCCAATGATAGATAAATTAAACTTTTTCTCCAACTTGCTACTGTTATGTTTGCTGGATTCTTGCTTCATCTTTATATTTGGATATTTGATTGTCAGTTTTATGTGTAACTAGTAGCATACTCGTGCATTTGTGCGGGTTGTGCTTGTGCTGGTATATATATATGCTTAAATGGTGTTATATACAGTAAATTCAGTTATCTAGTTCATGAGAAATATAATAAGTTATTTTTACACACAAAATAATCAAGTTATTTGTTTGAAAATAATAAAAAATATGATGCATTTATGGAATAAAAAACAATGGCTAATAATAGGATTCATTTAACATGTGTTAAAAGTAAAAAAAGAGATGTTAAATTAAAGACAAAAGTTTATTAACTAATGTCTAATGCTAAAAGGAACTTCTGTTATGGCATCTTCAACCCTCCCGGTTCAATTGGTCTATCCAATTCAGAGAAATTAGATGAAATGAACGATCCCGTTTGGAAGCAATAAAATATCTGCAATAGCAATGCTTTCACAGTCAAATATCTGCAATTCATAGTTAGTCTTGTCATCTTTGTTGTGTCTCTTTGTTTTGTAATTTACAGTGGAAGGCACGCTACTTGGTCCAGTTTCCTGTATCAGTTTTTTCTGCTGCTTTTTTCTGTCAGCTAGTCATTGTACACAGAAAAAATCATATTTATCACAAACTTTGAACATATCTATCACAAAAATCTAATTAGAATTTAGAAGTACCTTCTATCTTGTATTTTGTCTAGATTATGTGACAAAAGTAACAGCATATAACTACAACAATAACTCCTCCTATCACAATAAGCCATATCCACCACCTGCTTTGTGAATTCACTATACACGACGTTGAAATGAAAAAGACGGAGATAAAAACTATGTAGACTTAAAAGGATCACATCACTATTGTTTTTTCAAAAAATTTGTTTAATGATTCTTTTTCATTCATGTTCATCCTAATATGAAGGTGTGTCATGTTAAATTCTTTAATGTTACATAATTAAAATTTTGTAACAACTCAATCATGACCAAGTTAAGATATTCAAAATGTTGACCATTACTAATAACCAAACAAACTAACTAAATAATTATGTGATAAATATAAAAGCTAAAGTATTCACTTCATCCTTATACTTGTTTTAATTTAACTTTCATTCTATTTGGGAAAAATATTTTAAGTCCCCACATATACATAAAAGGTTAGTTTTGGTTTGTTGGTGCTACTACTAGATAAACCTTTCTTGAGTTGCTTCGCTTACGATTATTGACCATCTATTTTGTTTTCAGGTACAAGTAACTGACGTTGTTAGTTGGGAACTTACTCAGTGGTTGACGCAGAAGTTCTGTGTGGAGGCCATCACGTTTGTTGATTCCATATGGTTGCCATCACCAACATTGATTGTATTCCGTGCAACCCACTATAGGAGGTATGTGTCACTTTCCTGCACTTATGAGACGTATCACACTTACATTTGTAAGATGTCTTATACATTGTTTTAAAGTTATATGCATTATTAGTGAACCTTAGTGTCCCGTTCAACCTTGAATACAATGATACTACTAAGAAAACTTTGGATTAATCATTGTAATTGACCTTTAATTGTCCGTTTGGACAATTTGTGAATGTTATAATTTTTAACCTAATTCATGCGTCGAATATAACTGGGGTTTTTATTTTATTTTGAAGTAATTTTGGATTAATGCGTGTTGCTTTTATTTATCGGTGCACATTTGACACGTTGTGACCTAAAGTCACTAGTTTTAGATCGTGTACTTGGGTATGGAGGCGAAATACTGCCAAAATTGTGTCAAATTAAACAACCCATGTAGTTGTCCTCGACAAACGAATTAGGTAAACAAATTTAAAGTTTTTGAATGGGATAGGGCCACACCTGTTATTAAGTTGGTCAAATGTTTATGCATGTTTGATAACCTTGTTGGTATTGCATCAGACTAAACATGGATCGCAGTTGGATGGAAAAATCACGTATAAGTGAGGAGTATGAGAATGGGGTTGAACACTTCTTGCAGTTTGCTGAAATTAATGCACCATCTTTGGGTGGCAAGTACTTCTGCCCTTGTGTTAAATGTGGAAATGGAGCTCGACAATCATTGGATGACATTAGGTCACATCTTATATGTCATGGCATAATCCAAAGTTATACTACATGGATTTGGCATGGAGAAGTGTCAGACACGCCATCAATGTCTGAACATGTATATGGTGAGCAGGTGTTTGGGTGTCGGTTGGAAGAAATGATTCGTGATATTGGCCAAGAGGGTTTTCATGAAGCACATGCACCTTACTATGACCAATTAGAAAGTGATTCAAAGAAGCCATTGTATGGGGGGTGCACAACATTCACAAGGATGTCAGCTGTGTTAGCTTTGGTCAACTTGAAGGCCAGATATGGGTGGAGTGACAAAAGCTTCACCGCGTTGCTAGCATTGTTGAAAATGATGCTCCTTGAAGACAACGTTCTCCCGAAAAATCAGTACGAGGCAAAGAAGATATTATGTCCAGTGGGTTTGGAGTACCAGAAAATTCATGCCTGCCCTAACGATTGCATCTTATACAGAAATGACTTTGCAGCACTACGCAAGTGCCCAACATGTGGGGTATCCCGTTACAAAGTGAATGAAGGAGACAGTGGTGAACATGCAAAGCAAAAGAACGCATGTCCAGCAAAAGTTTGTTGGTATCTTCCCATTATTCCAAGATTGAAGAGGCTACTTTCCAATCAAAATGATGCCAAACATCTTAGTTGGCATGCAGAAGGAAGGGTGGTTGATGGGTTGTTTCGACATCCTGCTGATTCTCCTCAATGGAAGACAATTGATTCTTTGTATCCTCATTTTGGGTCCGAGCCAAGAAACCTAAGGCTTGCTCTTGCTTCAGATGGTATGAATCCTTTTGGTAGCTTAAGTACCAACCACAGTTCATGGCCAGTTTTGTTGATGATTTACAACCTCCCTCCTTGGCTATGCATGAAGCGAAAATACATGTTGCTGGCTATGATGATAGCTGGTCCAAGACAACCAGGCAATGATATCGATGTGTATTTGACTCCGTTGATTGAAGACTTGCGGAAATTGTGGGTTGATGGCGTTGAGGTATTTGATGGCATTGTCAAACAAACTTTCTTGTTGCGTGCAATGGTGTTTTGCACCATTAATGACTTTCCTGCTTATGGAAACTTGAGTGGATATAGTGTCAAAGGGCATCATGCATGTCCTATTTGCGAGAAACATACAAGCTACCTCCAACTGAAGCATGGAAAGAAAACCATCTACAATAGGCATCGCAAATTTCTCAATCTTTATCACCCGTATCGCCGATTGAAAAAAGCTTTCGATGGAAGGCAGGAGACTGAAATTGCACCTAAACCGTTAGATGGAAAGCAAGTTTATGACCGGGTTAAGGACATTATCACTATATTTGGGAAGACCCAAAAGAAGGATGCAATTCAAAAGAACATGTGGAAGAAAAAATCAATTTTCTTTGATCTTCCGTACTGGTTCGATCTAGAAGTTAGACATTGTTTAGACGTGATGCATGTTGAGAAAAATGTATGCGACAACTTAATTGGCACCTTATTGAACATAAAAGGGAAAACAAAGGATGGTTTGAAAAGTCGTTAAGATTTGGTTGAATTAGGTATACGTCAACAGTTGCATCCCATTGCAGAGGGTCGTCGAGTCTATTTGCCACCAGCATGTCACACCATGTCAACAAAGGAGAAAAAAAGTTTTTGTCAATGTTTGCGAAGTTTGAAAGTCCCACAAGGATACTCTTCAAATTTCAAGAGCCTTGTGTCAATGCAGGAGCTTAAATTGGTAGGGTTGAAGTCTCACAATTGCCACATTTTAATGCAACAATTGTTGGCCGTGGCCATTCGAGGTACGTTGCCTGACAAAGTAAGGGTTTCCATAACTCGGCTATGTTTTTTCTTCAATGCTATTTGTAGCAAAGTTATTGACCCAAGACACCTGGATGAACTGGAACACGAGGCTGCCATTGTGCTTTGTGAATTGGAAATGTTGTTTCCGCCTTCTTTTTTTGACATAATGGTGCATCTAATTGTCCATTTTGTTAAGGAGATCAGGTTATGTGGTCCGGTTTTTTTACGATGGATGTATCCTGTTGAGCGGTACATGAAGGTGTTCAAAGGTTATACCAAAAATCATTACTGACCAGAAGCTTCAATTGTTGAACGGTATGTTGCCGAAGAATGTATCGAGTTTTGTACTGAGTACGTCGATGCACTTCAATCTGTTGGGATTCCGCAACCACGACATGACTTATCCCGAGGAGGTTGCGGTACACGAGGTTTTAATGTGCTCACTATGTCCTGAAAAGAAGTTGAACAAGCACATTTGTATATTCTGAATAACACAAGTGAGGTTTTGTCGTACATAGATATGCACAAACGTTATATCATACATACGAACCCAAACATGAACATGATGAAGGCATTGCAGAAGCATAACAAGACTTTCATTACGTGGTTCAGAGAGAAAATTTTTGGAGATCAAACGAGCGATTCAAAATTAACTCTATTAGCGGTTGGGCCAAACCTTAATGTCCCAACTTGGAAGGGATACGACATCAACGGCTACTCCTTTTACACTAAATCGCAGGATGATAAAAGTAGTGTGCAAAACAGTGGTGTAAGTGTTGAGGCATCTTCAGAACATTTTTCTAGTGCATCAGATAAAAATCCAATTCGAGCTTCGATGCCTTACTTCAGTGTCATTGAAGAAATATGGGAACTTGATTATAATGAATTAAGAGTGCCTGTTTTTAAGTGTAACTGGGTTAATGGAAACAATGGTGTTCATGTTGACCAATATGGTTTTACTTTAGTTGAGCTTGATAAACTGGGTTACAAAGACGAGCCTTTCATCATGGCTGAACAAGCCAAACAAGTGTTTTATGTGCAAGATCCTTGCAACTCAAGGTTGTCTGTGGTGATTCAAGGAAGAACAACCGCCATGTGTTATGAAAGTCAAGACCCTGTACATGATAAACATGAGTTGCTGCCTGTGTATACGAAAAATACCTCCTATTGGTGACGCACATATGATGGATGATGAGCATGCAATTCGAACTGATCACCAAGAAGGCTTGTGGGAAAAGAAGAAAACCTAAATCAAGTATGTGAAATTTTCAACAGTTATATGTAGTGACAGGAATATATTAGGCTGACGTAGTATTACTTATTTGTTATCTTTGCACTTATGTTTAGCTTACATTGTGAATTCTGAAAAGTTACTATCAATTATTATTGTTTTGCTTTTGCAGACATTAATGGCAACACCACCGCTTTCCCCTCCGCCAACAGCTGCACCATCACAATCTACATCGAGGAAGACAAGGCAATCAACCAAACTAAGATGCTTGACAGGAAGGAAATTGTACCAGCGTAAACCAAGCGTTGAAGTCAATCCTCTAACTGGGAGAGGATCTGGTCCCCACAAACACAAGTTCCACAGCTACCTAGGTGTTGTAGCACGAGAGAAAATTCTTATACTCCACAAAAGTTGGAAAGACGTTCCAGAAAATCTAAAGCAGCTAATATGGGATGACATCTTGGTATTTCACATTACGTTGTTCTTTTTCTTATTTGGTGAAGGTTGTCATTAAACGTACCATGTAATACACTTAATGTGTGTTGTTCATTTTGCAGCGAAAATTTGACATTGCGGAACCAGCAGCAGTGAAGAAGAAGGTTATGTCATCGGTGGCCACAAGATGGAGGCACTTTAAGTCTTCCCTGACATGTCACTACATATATGGTGATAAACAGGGCCAAGATAAAGGACATCCTTGTGTTAAGTATGGGTTAGACCATGATACTTGGGAAGCATTTGCTGCAAGCAGGAAAAATCCTAGTTGGCAGGTTAGACAAGTTGTTATAACAAATTAACATGTTTTCAATCTGCTTCAAATAACATTAAGACTTTTGAATGCATATGATATTTTGGTAATTTACACAGGGAGTTAGAAAAAAGGCTCAAGAAATTCAGAAATTCAATGATTTCCCACACGTCCTATCTCGAGGGGGTTACGAGTTGCTTGAAAAAAAACTAATGGAAGAAAAGATGAAGAAAAGGCAACAAGATGCAATGAACACTGAAAACCCTACCTTGATCGACGACCTACCGTCTCCAATACCAAGACATGTCAAGTGGAAGATGGCTCGAACAAAGACACATGGAAGAATGACGTCTACAGCGGCAGAAGAGATTTCAGCTAAAATAGTTAGTTAATGTTGACCTCTTGTGTTCAAGTAGCTACTTTATGTTTGTATCAAGTTAATTTTCTGCTTGTCATGTGCTTTGTCATGTAGGACTCGCTTGAAGAACAAACAACACAGGGAAGCTTTGTTCCACATGGTCAACATGATATTCTGAACACTGCATTAAGGCGACCAGAGCACCCTGGTGGTGTTCGTGTAGTAGGTACTGGTGTCACAATACGGCAATATTTTGGACAGGCATCCCGTGGTTCAGGTAGTTCTCTTGCATGTATGAATCCACATGATTTCGCTACCTTGATGGAAAAGATGAGAGAAGAATGGAGGAGAGAACAAGAGGATGCTACCAAAAGAACAATTGAGAAAATAACAGAAGAGGTTAAAGAAAGAATGAAAGAAGAGTTGAAGGAGGAATTAAAAATGGAATTGTCCCAATTCACATCACCAACGTTCACTGATGTTGACAAGCCGTTTCATGAAATAGTAGCATGTGTCAGCACAAAGGGGAGTTGTGTTGGAAATGCAACTAAGCCATCAGCTGAAGAAAATATTCCGGATGCCGTACCAACTATGGGCCTGTATGTTCTTTGTCAACATTCGATGAAGTTGGTTGCCATGGGAAAAGTTCAGCACGGGGTGGCCAGCATACATAATGTGGCTTATGCAGATGATGTTGTCAGAGTGAATGTCACTGAAATTATTGATGCAGACGCAGAGGTTCCTTTCCCGTCATCTGAAATCCAATGTGTTAGACAAACTCTTCACACATTTGTTGCATGGCCCACATATCTTGTCAAACCTGTACCTCCTCAGGTATTCATCTATGGACTTTTGCCATTTATATTTCAAGTTTTGGCTGACATTAATTAAATTGTTATTTTGAAGAACTATTCAATAATTATCATCACTTTGCTATTCACAAAAATAGGATTCACAATTGTGTACTACAAAACCCACTGAACCTATTCAACGTTCAGACAATGATGGTGGAGATGACCCATTGGGCGATCTTATTAGGAATCTCTTTCATTTTTACAAGAAGCCCATTGAGTTGATGTGGGATGGATCTAAATTTGGTCTCCCTAATGTAGTGACACCATTGTTCATAACGTTTAATGATGTCAACGAAATCGTTTCAGGCGACAAAAGCTTGAACATATCTATCATACAGTTGTGGATCATGTAAGTCTAATTTTGATTAGGTTTGCTTTAATTAAGAGGCTTTGTTATTAGTTAACATTTCATTTGTTTATTTGTTGGATTGAATGTCTTAAAATTAGGTTTATGGAAGACCAATGTAGAAGCTTAGGGCATAATTCCGTGTATGGATTCCTTGAGCCTCAATTGTTACACAGTGCAAAGGAAATAAGTGAAGAATGTGAAAATTACATTGAAACATGGGTCAAGGAATCACAAAGACAACTATACCTAGGACCTTATTTCAATCAGTAACCACAAAACAATTAGTTTGGATATCCCAATGGCAATTTTTGCATGTGTTAACATTTTGAATTTGTATTCGTTGCAGGGCCCATTGGCAACTTATTGTGCTATGTCCATGGTCTTATGAAGTTGTTTGGTTTTGTTCATTACATAGGAAGCCTGATGTTCACATCAAGACCGCCGTTAACAGGTTAGTTGAAGTAATTTTTTTAATGTTAAGCATATACATAATAACCTAACACTCATTCATGTTTTGTACACCCAAATTAGGGTAATGAAGAAATTGAAGGGAACATTCCGTGTTAAAACGTCTAATGCCATACCAAAATGGATTGAAGTCAAGGTTATTGATTTACTGATTATTGTTAGCATAGTAATGTTATTGGCATTCATGTCATATATGTTGATTACAATAAGTTTTTTGTCTCATTTTAGAGCCATCGTCAACCTGGAGGCTATGAATGTGGCTATTACGTCATGCATTGGATATGGAACATAGTCAGTTGGTATGTTAGGAGTGACTGGAACAAGGTATAGAACATTTTGTTAACATTGTCTTTACACTTGTTTAACTATCAACTTATTACATTATTCATTTTTGTATTATTGTGTTGTTGCTGTTTTGATGTGTGATGTAGTGGTTTGTCGATGAGATGCCATTAGACATTGGCTACATTACAACAATTCGGAAAAAATGGGCAGCGTATTTGTTACAACTTCAGAAGACTGCATAGACGCAGGATAACATGTTATAGCTTAACTACTACCATGTATGTCTTATTTTGTTGAAGACTTAATGAAAAACAATTTCCCAATGTTAATATTTTGGACACTGTATTTTTTGTATGTCGGTTTTCATTAAATGTAATTGGATGCACACTATTTTGTTTGTTATGACTTATCTTCCTAATTAAAGGTTTTTTAGTCCTCCATGTCCAGCAAGGTATTTGTACTCTTTTTTGCTTATGAGTTGGGAGTTCGATGTACCGCTTTACACAGGTGAACACTTTCGTTTTCATTCTTTCATTTGTATTCAAATTGGATTGCTCCTCTCCTTTATCATAGACCTCATCATGGTTGGCCTTATGAAGGTTGTATTGGCACAAAGTTGAAGGTGGATCTGCTGTTACTGAATTTTAGTCATGTTCATAGAGTAACAGTTTGTTACAAACACACATAACTGGGTGGTATGTCTATTATGTAATTCATATTTTGCAATACATTGTTATGACCTTTTTTATACCTGTTCATTGTTCTCCTCTTTCAATTTTTTTAATTGCCACTGCTGATTGCTTCGTCCGCAATCTGTTTCCATATGGTCCCTGTTACAATATGTTTGCTGTTTGGGGATATGGGATACAAGTATCTTCGATGTGCTCAGGTTATGTGTTTCTTCAATGGTGGTTTTACCCAAATTGCTTTCAGTTTCAGTAGGGGTTCTCCCACTGTCTAGATCTATCTCTTGTTCTTGGGATTGGGTGTTGGTGGGGATTGGTGATCAAAATATTTTTCTTGGAATAGGGGCCTTTCATTACTAAGGTCGAAGTTTTTGTTCGATGCAGTTTCACTGATGAGAGTTGAAAGTCTTGTAGCTGTCACAAAAAATGTTACTTCTTGTCAAGCACAGTATATAACTTGTAACTGATACTACTACTACCTTCTGCTGTGTTCATCATTATGAGGTCTTACAAAAAGAAAAAAAACATTACCACCTTCTGCTGTCTTTATCATTGTGAACCAAAAAAAAAACACTACTACCTTCTGTTGTGTTCATCATTCTGAGCTCATAAAAAAAAAACACAACTACCTTCTGCTGTGTTCAGCATTCTGACCTCATAAAAAAAAAAAAAAAAACACAACTACCTTATGTTGTGTTCATCATTCTGACCTCATATACAAAAAAAAAAAATACCTGTACCTTCTGTTGTGTTCATGATTCTGAGCTGAGTATATCAGCTTGGTTTCAGCAATGGTGCTGTTAAGATGTTTATCAGTCACAGATTTGCATGTGGTGTTTCTTGGGTGGCTTGGTTTGGTTGTCAACAGGGCTTAATAATAATAATAATGAAGCCCTTTCCTGTGACCCTCATGAGTTATAAGCTCTGATGGAGTTTGCAGGCAACCAAATAAGTGGTTGTATCATCACATCATGGTCCAATGACACTTTCTGATGCAACTGGGTAGGAGTTCTTTATGCTAATGTGACTTGTGATGGTGGTGGAAGAGTTGCTAGCAGGGTTACCAAGTTAATGCTAATGGAAATGCGTCTCAATGGTACAATTTCACCGTCTTTGGTACAGGTACATCAACTAAATGTGCTGAATCTGTCATTGCTAGTGGTAGTTGCCGTCAGCTTGTAGTGTATAATTGATTTATTTTAATTAATATGCACGAATCATGCCATATCTGTTAAATCAAGTTCTTTTTGTCACAGGGTTATACTTTTGCATCTCAGCTTGGTCATTCAGTTATAGATCCGGTGCCAAGCTTGTTAAAATGCACAGTAGAACGCATTATTCACTGTGATCTTGAGCCTTGGTAAGTTTTTCTTTTTTGCATTCATTGTTTTTGCCTCTATTCTTATTCTTTTATGTCAACTCCAGGTGTATGTTTAATAGTCTGATACAGTCTACACTTTTTTCTCAATTTGGTTATGAGTAAGATAACAGTAATATATTGAGGGATGATTCTGGGCACGTAAATGTTGCAGACTTCAGGGTTAGCAAGTTGCTGGCAGTTAAAGAAGACAACCCTCTAACTTGCCAAGATACTTCCTGTGGGTGATGCTTTTCTTCATAACTATCATTATGCACACTTGAAATATCTATATATCTGAGATGCCATTCCTGGAATTCTTCTTCTGGTTAGTCTAATAACTATTGCTTTTCCTAGTTATTTTATAAGAGAAAGTAGCTTAGTTGCTTGAAATTTGGAAAGTAATTTATAAACCTTAATCCTAATTATGAAATTCCATTTTTAGTTTTTCGTAGCATTGCCCATTTGCCCATTTGACATTTTTTAATTTCGTGCAGGAGTTTTTCTTCATTGTGTTAATGATTCTGAGTGTGCTTACACCGCATTGAGCAGAACAACAATTACTTCCAATGTTTTGCAGTATGGAGCAGTTGGAAATGGACAAACCAATCATTCCCCTGTAAATTATAATCATTACCTCACACACCATTTTAGTTTCCACAAAACTATCGTGTTTCATACATAACATTCATTTGAATCATTTGTTCCATTTGCTTGGTTCCATGTAACATTTATGCCAATGGTTATTGAAGCCTATGCTGTGCCTTACACAAAATCTTAAACTTGTCTACATTCAATAAGCATTTCTGAAGGCATGGAAAGCCGCGTGTCAGAGCAAGTCACATATAGCTCGCCTCATCATACCAGCAAAAAGGACATTGTTGCTGAAGGCTACTACCTTCAGTGGTCTATGCAAATCTAATTATTGGCGTGCTTTGCAGTTAAGCCTAGGATGCAGCTTGGTAATTTCACTTCTATTTTGACATTACAACCTAGGAAACTAATTATCAACTACTTCAACAATGGGAGACATGCTACATTTCTAATTGAATTTGTTTTATAATGTGTATTCCCCATTATATGATAGATAAATATGTGCTTATTGAATGCTCTAACAAGTGTGCAAGACGGTGGTTTGATGATGGTGATGTGAATCATTTGGCTAACATGGGAAAGTATGTCTCAGCAATGGTGGTAAAGTTGGACATGTTTACTTATAGTTTCTAGATTTATATATATCTTATTTTTTTTTGTCTTGGATCTCAATTAAATGACGATTTTATCTTCAGCATGCTTTAGTTTTC
Organism: Glycine tomentella; assembly: GCA_007407185.1. Taxonomy (NCBI): domain Eukaryota; kingdom Viridiplantae; phylum Streptophyta; class Magnoliopsida; order Fabales; family Fabaceae; genus Glycine; species Glycine tomentella. The sequence continues at coordinate 265,494 of PYAF01003782.1, forward strand.
CTTGAATGCTAAAACTTTTCCTGTTTATTTTTCAGATTGGACAAGGAACTTATAGTAATGTATATAGGGCTCGTGATCTTGAGCAAAAGAAAATTGTTGCTTTGAAAAAAGTGAGGTTTGATAATCTTGAGCCAGAGAGTGTTCGCTTCATGGCAAGGGAAATTCACATTCTACGTAGGCTTGATCATCCAAATGTCATAAAACTGGAAGGTCTTGTCACATCAAGGATGTCTTGCAGCTTATACCTAGTTTTTGAATACATGGAGCATGATTTGGCTGGGCTTGCATCACATCCTAAACTGAAGTTTACTGAAACACAGGTAATTTTTAAAGCTTATTTGTTTTCTACTTCTTCCATGCCATTTTACAATAAATGTAGCTTATGGCATATTCCAAGAAGAATCTCGCAGCTGCTTATAGCTGAGTAATGTGATATTCGACAAAATAAAGTTTCCCATTTTGTACTTTTAAGCTAATAGTTGAAGACACTCATTGTGATTGTCGTTGAGCTTTATTTCCGTTTGGTTTAATTACTCATTTGGTTCCTATATTCACAAAAACTTTCTCTTTTAAAAATGAGTAATTAAAAGGGAACTAAAAGGGAAAGTTTTTGTATCTATAGGTACTAAATGAGTAATTAAACCTTTTGTTTTTATTTTTTGGATTGAAAATGAATATATTGAAAATAACAGGAACATAATACAAGAAAGGGTAAGGTTTCCCCTAAAGACATACATAGCTTTAGACAAGGGCAAAAAAAATAGACCACTGAGGTTTAATTACTTTTGGATTTAAAAAGGAAACTATTAAAATAAGGGGATGAAACTACATGAAAGAGTTTGGGATTTTCCTCAAAGAAACCTAGTTAAAGACAATGCTGCACAAACTCAAAATTCAAGCAGAGATTAATTTCTTATTGGAACTTGGCAGGTAAAATGTTACATGCAGCAACTCTTACGAGGACTTGACCACTGCCACAACTGTGGTGTGCTGCACCGTGACATTAAGGGTTCGAACCTTTTGATTGACAACAATTTCCTTATAATCTATTATATGTCTACAGTGCACTATGAATACTTGTTCTTTGTAAGTGGGGTAAGAAATTTTAGATTATACTTGTGTTTGAACTTTTATGTGTGGTGGCTTTTGAACAAGTAGGGATGGCAAAAAAAAATGTCCTGCAATATACTGTTAGTACTTTTGCTCTTAATAAGTGGCATAAGAAATTCTAGAATATACTTGTGTATTATGTGTGGTGGCTTTCGAACAATTATTTAGCTTTAGTTAGAATGCTTTGACAAGGGGATATCAGTAATGCCTATTAAAACTGATAAATATTATGTCTATACAATTTCCAATTGATGTTCCTTTGTATGGTTTTGTGTATCAGTAGTCTAAGAGTATACTTGGATTAATAAGATGATTAAAAGGTACTGTTCTGACTTCTAGGTGGAGCAGTTACATCAAATTTTTAAACTGTGTGGTTCACCTTCTGAGGATTATTGGAGAAAATCAAAGTTTCCACATGCAACAATATTTAAGCCCCAACAACCCTATAGGCGTTGTGTTGCTGACACAGTTAACGGTTTCCCTGCACCTGCTTTAGCACTCATGGAGACTCTTTTGTCCATAGATGCTGCTAATCGTGGAACTGCAGCATCTGCTTTGAAGAGTGAGGTATGAAATTCATGATGATTTTTTAAGACTAGTAGAGTACATTTTATAATATCAATCAGTACATATAACGAAGAGTGGATGTTCATGTTGTTGAAAATAGTTGGTTTAAATTATATTTCAAACTTTGGTTGTGTATTCTCCAAAATATGACAACCTTGGAATTTTTTATGTCATTTTTGTGCATATTTGCCTTTTGCTTTAATCAAATTGATGATCCTTTGTTGTCTCTTTATTGTTGCTATTACTGCAAGTCCTAACCTGTATTATTGCCTCCAAGAATGTTATATAGTAGGAAATTCTTATTTTGCTACTATTATTGCAAGTCCTCACCTATATATCCTGATATGTTTATCACATATCCGTGTGTATTTATTTGTTATCTCTTACTCAACTGCATTGTTGCTTTGATTTCTATTTTATTTTGGATGTAAATTATTGTTGCTGATACTTCAATATGCATTTGTCATGACTGTCTCCTTTTGGTTTACTTGCTATTTAGTTCTTTACAACAAAACCTCTACCTTGTGATCCTTCAAGTTTGCCAAAGTATCCTCCTAGCAAAGAATTTGATGCCAAACTACGGGATGAACAAGCAAGAAGGTGTGTTTTTCAGTTTTAGTGTGGATGTTTGTAGTGTAAGTTTGGTTATTGCCTTGTGTGTAGCAATATTCAGTTCTGAAGGGTGCCTCTGCATGTGTGTTTTTTCAACTTTCAAAGATCGTTAATCTTCTAATTAAATTCTGCAATTACTCTTGTTGCACCTATGTCAATATTTTTTTTTGTATTCTTTTCCTAATGTAATGGCTTCTTGTTTTTTTGATTAACTTTTACCAACTGGAAAAAGAGGAACATTATTGTCTGGATTTAATCATTATAAATTTAGAATAAATCTTCCACTTATAAGTTATAACCTGCCACTACCCCAAAAGTTCAAAGAACAAGAGCTGTTCCCAATACTTATGAGAAGCCATGTCCATATTGTTCTTAGAAACTGTTAAATATACATTGTCAATCATGGCATATAGAATGGCTAGCCTAATACAGTATTGAGCAGAGGATGATGTTCCATATGACTCATGATACAGGTGTGTAATCATTCAATAAATCAACATGAAATTTATCTATTTTTCTGATTAGACTGATGATTGATTGATTTGTTGTTAATCATGCTTTTTAATTCTACTGGAGTATTCTTATATGGTGTTGTACTGTTTGACTACTATCTCATAAAGTTAACTGTTAGATTTTGTTTTTGGTTTTATGATGTTAGCAGGCAGGGGGCAACAGGAAGCAAGGGCCAGAGACATGACCTTGAAAGAAGAGGGGCAAGAGAATATCGAGCTGTTCCTGCACCTGATGCCAATGCTGAACTGCCACTGTCAATGCAGGTACTGACCTTCTATATTTACTGTTTCCTTTTTGTTGTTCCTACTGATATTGTCAATGCATGAATACACTTTTGCATTAACTCTTGTTTATATTCCAACAATAAATATCTTCATGGTGTCTTAGGAGTTATGGTTCAGAGCTAAAATAAAATAAAAAAGGTTGGTTGAAAGTTGAATTATTGAATCTTATTTCAGTTTCCCTTTTGAAATGTCATATTTGCATCTTGTGTGGTTACTCTTTTATTTTGTTATAACATGGGTTGAGCATCCTTATGAATTTTCTTGGTTCATGGATTTTATTCTCTTGTAACTGATTTTTATATTGTATGCATGATTAGAGCACCCATGGATTAAAGATGGAAATGCTTCACATAAGCCAATAGACAGTGCAGTCCTTTACAGAATGAAGCAATTTAGAGCAATGAACAAGCTAAAGAAACTTGCCCTCAAGGTAGGTCCATCCACAATCTACATGAAGAGACACTAAAGAGCTCTTTAATGCTTGTTTCCCTAGATAGCATACTCAGTACCTCTGTCTATGGATTTCTAAAAATTATCAGAGGTTATTTTTAAACCACGACTTCTTTAAAATGTCTATTAAAGTAGTAACAACATTGAGATGTGGAAAATTTCATTCTCGTGTTCTTGTTATGACTGAATTAGACCAATCTATGTAACTTTATAGTGAAGGCTTATCTAGGTCTTGTAATCCAAAAAACTGATTGGATTTTGAACATTCTTTTAGGTCATTGCTGAGAATATGTCTGCAGAAGAGAACAAAGGTTTGAAGGCAATGTTTACAAACATGGACACTGACAAGAGTGGTACAATCACCTATGAAGAACTAAAGGCAGGATTGCATAGACTTGGCTCAAAGCTTACAAAGGCTGATCATGAAGTGAAGCAGTTTATGGAAGCTGTAAGCTGTTCTTTTGTCCTGTATATATTGTTTGTTTGTGTGGGGAGAAATAGAATGTATTGGGAGGAAATATGGAGGGAGATAAGTATAAATATTAATTTTTCAGAGCTTGTTTGAGAGGGGAAATAGGAACTAGTCAATGCAAACAATTTTTAGACTTTGCCACACCACGTACAGTTTTTTGGTCTTAATGTTTTCCATAATCCCTATTTTCTTTTCAGCTTTTGCAGACTGCAGTTGGAAGCTGAAATCCAATTTAAGTGCAAGGGTTCAATTTGCTTGATGATTGTATTTGTAATTGATGTTAATACACTACTGTATGATTCTATGACAGTGTCATATTTTACATAATTGTAATAAATTTATGTATGTACATCTTGATTATTTAAAGTAAATTATTTACAAACAACTTCTGTATTTAAATTCAATTATTTAAAAATATTCATCTATATCAACTTTTATTTAAAAATAATCTTGGTCCAATATATAATTATTTGCACCTAATAATTCAAAGTCAGTTGTTTAAATTAACTGAGTTATGTGGCTGCTACTCCTATTTTCAAAGTCAGTTGTTCAAAACTGAGGTGATTCCAAATTAATAAAAAAATGAATTTAATTTTTTAGTGAAAGAAAATGACTCATTAGTACATGTATACCACAATAAAAATTAATAAAAAAGATGCAAGAATCTACTGAGTTAAAATAACAAAGGGGTCAGCTTTTTTCAACCAAAATCCAAAACATAGAATAAAATTATATGGTTAATTTTTTTAAAAAATATAATTGAAGTTAATCAAGTAGAACAAGATAGAATCTTTTATAAGATAATTTACAAGTTTGAATATAAAGACTTTCTCTACCTTAAATTGGGAGCGTTCATATACATGATCTAATATAATAATATAATATACATCTCTTATTTTAAAATTTAATAACTAGTGTTACTAGAGCACCTCTATGGAAGTGCTTATTGGGAGCGTTCTTATTAAGTACAAATTTGTCTTATGAAGTGTAGTTTAACTTGTAAAAATATTGTTATTATATAAAACTAATAAATTTTTCAAAATTTCTATATTGAAAAGAAAAATTACTTAAGTTATAACAAGTAAAAAAATGTATTTAGTGTTGAAGTGATCCACTTAAACAACAAAAAAGATAATGGATTTTGGACATTGAGATTACGGAGATCATATCTTGCAATACTTGAATTCAAAACTATTGAAGAAATAAACAAGGAAATAAGTTCCCACGCCTTAATCCAAACTGCTTGTCAACATATAAATTCTCAATTTCACAAATTCACAATCATTAACTTTCAAAAAAGAAAAATTGTTGCAATCTCAAAAGTTATAAAAGCATAACAACAGCAAAATTTATAATACCAACCACAAAAAGGAAAACATAGCAAAGGGAAAATAGGATGATATTTTTAATTGTGCAATTGGATATCAGATATTATAATAAGCATAAATTAAATGGCTATTTTTATATATTTAGCACAATAAACTAATTGTGTACATCAGAAATTAGCTAGACATTATATGGGTCAATTATGAATATGATGTCACATTTAAGAGGACAGAATATAAATCCACCAGGAGAAGTTACATTAATTAAAATAACAATAAAATAAAAAAGATTACTCACTGTGAGAGGCCACCCTTTCAAAGTCAAATTATTGCTACCTTGATTTGATCCTGTCACAAGAATAGTAATTAAACATCATAAAGAAAATAACACTAAATCCCAAAATATCGTCAACCAACCATGAATAAATTGCAAAGGAAAAAAAAT
>PYAF01003783.1:0-34677 GCA_007407185.1 Glycine tomentella
GGCCTCTAAGTGTCTACGTGTTCTGCCAAAGTAGACAAAATAAAAATTTCCTTTTAGGCCTTACGGAAGCTTGATCATTCACGAAATCTACGAAATCTAGCACAAAACGTCACTCAACTTATAGCTTGAATTTCTAATAGTCCCTAAAATATTTCTATCAATTCATACACAATAAATAGAAATATTGGGGTGTTACAACATCAACCCTGTCAACCAGGATGAACCCATGGTAGTCTCCATCCTGATCACCAATTTCATGGTGTCCAAGGTCCTCATTAACCAAGGCAGCTCCACTGACATCCTGTACTGGAAGACATTCCAAATGCTCAAAGTATCGTTAGACACATTCCATCCTCACTCTAGACCTCTCATCGGTTTTCCAGGAGAGAGAGTAGAGACCAAAGGCTATGTAGACTTCATGACCACTTCGATCAAGGACAACTCTCAAGGAGCTTCATAGTCAGGTATTTAATTGTTGATGCAAATACCTTGTATTTTGCTTTCATTGGCAAGAAAACACTGAATGAACTTGGAGCTATCGTCTCCACACCACATCTCAAGATGAAATTCCCAACCTTGACGAGAGAGATCATGATTGTCAAGGCAAACCAAAGTAGGTCTGGCAGTGCTATGCTTAAAGCTTGAAAGTGGCACCATATCCTCCCACCAGGGAGCCCGGCAGGCCTCACCCTACAACAAGTGGTAGAAGTCAAGTCATGCGTGTGGACGAAGGGTCTCCAATCCAAAACCTGATCGTCTACGAAGCAAGTCAAGATGGCATATTCAATGTGGATTTGCGACGACACCATTGATAAAGGCCCAAAGCCCATCAAAGAACTTGTCAAGTTGTAGCTCAGAATAAAATTTGAGCAATGTACCCAACTCAACAAGGACTTCACTGGCCACGAGCACAGACACATAGCTGATGTCCTACATAGGAATATGTACTTGTTCACTTGGTAGTCTTGTGACATATTGAGTATCCACTCTAGCATCATATGCCACAAGCTGGCCATTTGTCCCCAAGCAAAACTTGTGTCACAAAAAAAAAGGAAAATGAGAGAAAAGCATCACAAGGAAATCAGAGAGGAGGTGGACAAGCTAATCAAAGCCAATTTCATCAGAGAAGTCAGGTACTCTACTTGGCTCACCAGTGTCGTCATGGTTAAAAAAGCCAACGACAAATGGTGAATGTGCACCGACTACACCAATCTCAATAGGGCGTGTCCTAAGGATGCATACCTTTTGCCCAACATCAACAGCCTAGTCAATGACGCATCCAAGTTCCAAGTGCTTAGTTTCCTAGATGCATATTCAAGATACAATCAGTTCAAAATGCATGCCCCAAACGAAGAGAAAACGACATTCATTACTGAGGATGCTAACTTCTGCTATAGGGTCATACCCTTTGGCCTAAAAAACGCAGAAGCCACATACCAAAGACTGATGGGCCAGATCTTTAAACAAAAGAGGGATAAAATGTTGAGATATATGTGGATGACAAGGTCGTCAAATCTCAAAGCATAGTCCAACACATGGCAGACTTAGAAGAGGTGTTCGAAGAAATCTGAAAATACGACATGTGCCTCAACCAGGAAAATGCACTTCCGGGTTAAGTAGAGGCAAGTTCCTGGGTTTCATGATCACACACCGTGGAATAGAGGCCAACCTGACAAATGCACAATTATACTAGAGATGCACAACCATACCAGCATTGAGGAAGTCCAAAAGCTGAACAATAGACTAACGTCTCTGTCCAGGTTCCTCCCAAAAATCACCGAAAAAGTGAAGCCATTCTACAAGCTACTAAGGAAAACAGAGCCTTTCGTATGGGACAAAGCCTGTAAGCAAGTTTTCTTGGCCTTCAAGAAAACTATTGCCACGTCGCCAGTCCTAAGTGGACCTAGACTAGGAGTGCCTCTACTCTTATATCTCTCTATAGCTGACGAAGCCGTCATCTCAACCCTTGTACAAGAGAAAGGGAAACATTAGCTTCCCATCTACTTTACCAGTAAAATCGTCTATGATGCTAAGAAGCGAGTACCAGATGACGGAGAAAGTAGGGTTGACACTCATTACCTCAGCACAATGACTCAGGACTTACTTTCAAAGTCACCAAATGATGGTCAAGACAAACTACCCATCAAATAAGTGTTGCGAAAGACTAAGCTAAAAGAAAGGATGGTTGCATGGTCCGTAGAACTGTCAAAGTTCGATCTCCAGTACGAACCTTATGGTGCCATAAAGATACAGTTCATGGAAGATTTTCTAGCAGAGTTCGCTTCCAACGACCAAACCACCCCAGACTAGTGGAACCTCTACGGGGACGAAGCGTTCAATGTGAAAGGAAGATGGGTAGACAACATCCTTGAAGGGCCTAGCAATGTTACTTTAGAACAAGCTTTCAAGCTCAACTTTAAAGCGTCAAACAATCAAGTTGAATATGAGGCACTTATAGTAGGCCTGAAGCTGGCAAAATAAGTTGGAGTAACAAAACTAGGATGCTACACTGACTCGCAACTTGTCCAAGGACAAGTTGCCAACAGATATCAAACTAAGGAGACAATACTCCTCCGGTACTATCACACTGTAAAAACTCTTATTGACGACTTTGAGTGCTTTGAGATGTACCACATACCCAGGAAGAGCAACACAAGAGCAGACCTGCTCTCCAAGCTAGCCAGCACTAAGAAGATTGAGCATCTCAAGACCATCATCCAGGAGACACTCCAAGCTCCCACGATAGACACCCAAGAGTTCATGCCAGGCGAAGAGGGGAAACCAGATTGGATGACCCCCTACACAAATTTATGAAATCAAGGGGTGTTAGATGAGAACGAAGCTCGATGCCTAAAAAGGAAGGCCAACTACTATGTCATCCTTTTGGTGAGTCTTGCATCTCCAAAGGCTCAAAAAACCCAAGGTCCTCCCTTGGTGAGCCTCGATAGAACCCAGCACGTACGCGTCACTGGTTTATTCTCCAAAGTCTTTTTAAACCCAAGGTCCATCCTTGGTGAGTCTCGCATCTCCAAAGGCTCGACAAACCCAAGGTCCGCCCTTGGTGAGCCTTGCTAAAACCCAGGATGAACGCATTCCTAGTCCATGGCTCGTTAAAACCAAGGTCTGCCCTTGGTGAGCCTCCCCGTTACCAAGTTTTGCCTTCGTGAAAATTCAAGGTATACAAGGTCTACCCTTGATAAAATTATCTATTCCTAAGTTTTATCTTGTAGGAATACAAGAAACCAAGGTCCACCCTTGGTAAGCACTCCTACAAAAACCTAAGGTACACCCTTGGTAAGCCCACTTCTTTGGAACTATGACAAGCATAGTCAAAGGTCCAGGTTCCAAAAGGAAAAAAGATACCACTAGACTAGTTGGTAAGACCTTCAACCATGTGAAAATCAAACTACCTCCTCACAAGAATCAGGGGAGAAGTTTCGCAAAGCGAAAGAAAGCGCAACTAGAGGATTGGCAAGACCTTTAACCAGGTTGAAATCAAACCTGAAATGATTTATGTCATCTAGCTCTCTATTTCATACAAAGTCATCAAGGTCTTGCTTCCTACATCGCCAAGATCTCATTATCATCAAGGTGGCCTATCGTTGCTACCACAAGCAACAGAGCATTGCATAAACAAAAGGAAACATACAAGACATACAACACAAAAAATAGTGAAAATTTCGTCAACAAAGGAAAAATATGCATTAAAGGAAAAATCATTGTCAACATTAAAAAGCCTTTACAGCCAAAATCCATAAAGAAGAAAAACAAAGAAAAAATGGTCTAAACACTAGCTCCATTGTCCTTCTCCTCGCCAACATCCTCTTCCGCAGCAGCTATCTCCTCTTCGTCAAGCAGTTCACCGTCCTTCACATCCTTGAAAGAGTCAAAAAGACCTAAGTCAAGATCCTTGGCAAAGAACCCAACTTACCTAATGGCTTTGGAAAAACCCTTTTCATGCTTCTCCACAACCTCTTTCTTGTACACCAGCAACTCCTCTTCAAGCTCTTTACTGGCCTCCCTCTCCTTTAATGCCCTGAGCTTGGACTCCTCCAGCTTGGACTTCGACTCCTTCAATCGGGCCTCAAGGTTAGAAACCACACTAGCAAGCTCGTCCTTTTAGCAACAGTGTTCTCCACCTTTCCAGCCAAGTCCCTCTTCTCCCTCAGCAAGTCCTTGCAGCGTCTAGCCAGTTCATCACCATCCAACCTTGTACACTATAGTTTGGCCAGAGCATCGCCAACCTTGGATGACAGTTGGTGGTTGGACCTAATTGACTCAGTAAAGGCGACAGTGGCATTGGCCACCTTGGGATGCTCCACCCTCCAAATAGTACGAGCTGTGGCTCTTCATTTGGCGACCTTAGCCTATAAAGACGTCACCTTGATTAACACTTCCTGATTCCTTTGTCCGTTTTTCTCTAGAATTGCCAAACTTCTTTGGAGGAAGACCTTGGTAGCGTCAATTATATTCTGAACCCCAACTGACCGGATCAGATTCTTGTCAAAAGAAGACACAAAGCCAGTTAGAGTTCTCTACTCTAGCCTATACCCAATACTCCACAGCGGGTCAGTATCACGCGAAGTATAGACATGATCAAGGGATACACTTGGGCGAGAAGAGGAGGAGGGTAATGTTGACGCCAATATAGCGGAAGGAGGAACCGGTGGAGCTGAAGAGGAAGGAGGAAGAATTTCTGAAGCACTAGCATTCGTTACACTAGCGCTTGGCAAGGGTGTAGCAATGGTGGACGAAGGAGACATAACAGGACTGACCGAGAAAATAGGTGCAGTATTACCACAATAGCAAGAGAAGTAAAAATCTCCTGAATAGGTAGGGAAGGAGGAGTCGGAGTAATGATATTAGTTGGATGGCCAATAGAGCCGAAGGCAGACTGCGAACCATAAGTAGGAGGGACACCCAAACCGAAAAATAACCTAACAGCCTGCCTAATTGTGCGAAGGCTGAAATGGGCCCTCAACTTCTTTCAGCCTGATACCACAGTGTTGTTATCTTGATTCAACTTAGCCAAAACAAAGGAAGGTACGTTGGGGGGAGCCTCAACAATTGCAACATCAGCAAAGTCAACCCTAGGAGTAGGTTGACCCCCTTCTCCAGTAGGAGAGTCGACCGTGGAAGGTGGCACCGTCCCACCAGTAGGTCTGACCTGCTTCACCAAGGGCCTCCAAGCGAGTCACTCATTATACTTGAAAATTAAAACAAGAAAATCACAACAAGTGTTAATTCAGGCCAAGATCAGTCACATCACACATAAGAAGACAAGGAAAAATGTTTAACCATCCAAGGCAGTGAGAGGATTGTCTGCCAAAGGAAGGGACAAAATGGCCCCCACATCCAGCGAGGTCGGCAGTTACTCCATAATATCCTTATCAACCCTCTCCACAAGGGTCAATAGATCCTCATTGAAAGACTTGAACTTGATAGGGTCTGACTACCAGTAGAACGAGAAGGGAGGTCCCTGTCTCGATTGAACATCAGTGGCAACCTATTAAGCACGACGTCAGTAGCCATAACCTTGAAGAAACAACAGTCTTTGAAGTGACACGTTCGACTCAAACTGGAACGGTTTGTTGGATACATTATTCAAAGAAACCCAACTTATCTTGCCTATCAACTTCATTTGAAAGAAGTACGAAAACACCGACACACTAGGTTAGATGTTGAAGAAGGGGCACAAGACCTAGAAGGCCCTCACCATAGTCTAACTATTGGGGTGAAGCTGAGAGGGGACTACATTCAAGTGCTCAAGCAGAGCACACTGAAAAGAATTCAATGGAAGAATTAAATCCAGCATCTCAAATAGGCATCAATATATGAGAAAGAAGGGCGAACAACCTATTACCGCCATCAGAAAGGGGAAATCATCATTCCCGTAGGCCTGAACAACCATCTTGCATGAGTCTTGAGGTTGGCAAACTTCAGTTGCCGCTCTAGAGAAGCAAAGCTCATTATAAAGGTAATAGAGGAGTGATATTTCAAACCATCGTTTCTTACTCATTCATAGGCAGCGATGATAGGAGGAGACGAAGGCGACCCAACACTGTGGCTACACCGCACATGGGGGGAAACCCTAACGTCCCTGCCACCACTCCTTCTCGCTCCCCCAAAAATAGAAGGGGAAGAATCGTGGTGACTAGCACATGTTCCCCTCCTACTGAAGTGAGAAGTACCTTCGCCAACATTGCACAAGTTCACCCTCCTCTCAAAATAAGAGGACTCGTTGTCAGAGAATCCATGACGAGTCGCTCCGATTGAAATGGCTTCGCGATCTACCAGGGGCTGTTGAATCGAACTCCCGGAGTGACTACCGCCCATACCTAGGGTAGAATCAAAAATGAAAGACATGATCAAGAAAAAGAATACCTTAAGAATGAAGAAGACAAGCGAAAGGGGAAATTGTAAATCGCATGCAAGGAAGTTTTCAGGGGAAAGAAATCAAAACACCAAACGTCCACTCCATTTAAGAGGAGGCGCGACCCTTCGGTAACTTATGGTAGCTGAAATGATGCCTTGAAAGTGCAGACTACGATGCAGCCCTACTCACCCACAAATTGCATCTCTAGTATGTGCCTACTCCATGAGTGACATGTATGCAAGTGTACCGTGCGTGTGCTCGCCCACAACAAAAGACAAATGAAATGCTTGTCTTCAATGGTCAAAAAAGGGTAAAATTGTCCAACACGGACACTCCATTAACTTGACACGTCTGAGTTTGCCAGCAGAACAAAAAACATATCCTCCCTGGACAATCTAACAGCACCAACCTAGACAAAACTTGTCAAGGCTGGGGGGCTTAACAAACGTGTAACTCTCGCATCTGTTGAAGTTATCACCATTGACACTAGATAACATTTGATCATGCTTGGGGGCTCAACACGCAACCCTCCTACTTGTCTAGGTCAGCCTTGACACAGGAGTACAAACATCTTGCCCATAGCAGTCGGGCTATTCTGCCGAACAAGTTATCTCGAATACTTCATTATTTGAATATTAATGATAATGTTGCAACCTCCTTATCAAGTGGAAGATACTCAAATAAGATACACATTATCTATAAGATACAATTATCTACTAGCTATTATCTACAAGCTAGTAATTATTTGCAAGGGTTGTTACACCTTTGCAACAACTCCAACAAATAAGGACCTACAGCTCCTACTCTACTCTATAAGTACCAGGTTCTATCTCACCCTTTACACATCTCATTCTCACCTAACTCATGTAATTACTGGAGCATCAGAGTCCTTTGTTTTGCAGGTTTCCCCTCTTGTCCTCCTAACAAAGGGTACTCACTGTCTGACGTACGAGATCGTGGAGCCCCTCTTGGCCACATCCACCCTGACACGGATCCGCTCTAACTTTTGTTAAGTACTTACTTGAGCTTCAGACTCCTTTGTTTTACAGGTTTCCCCTCTTGTCTTCCTTACAAAGGGTACTCAACGTTCGACGTACGAGATCGTGGAGCCCCTTTTGGCCACATCCATCCTGACGCGAATCCGCTTCAGCTTTTGTTAAGTACATTTTCAAACATTAGAAAACAATGGAAAAATATGTTTTAAAAATTTAGGAATTCTTATGCATATTGATTTCTCTAGGCCGTTGCAAGCCACCTTTTCTACTCCTTATCGCACCTCCATTGAAATGTTGAATCATTCAATAACAAACGGGTGGCAACTTGCCCGATAAGAAAAGTAGCCCGAGTGAAAAAGCAAATCATGTACATCAAACCCAAATAAAAAAAAAGAATATGAAGAAAAAAGAGAGAAAAAGTTACAAAGACTGGATGCAAAAAGTTTAGAGAATGAACACGGAGAGAGAAAAATAAATGAGTGACAAAAGAAAACAGAATGCAAATTATGTAGCATAGAGAAACAAAATGCATGTGTAAAAAACCTAAATATTTGAAAAGTTATATGTGCGCGGCTAGCTATAAAGATAAAGAATTTTTTAATAAATTTAGTTAGTAATGCTTGAAATTTGAATTTAACTATGGCTAATTAATGTTCAACTATTTATAGAATGCAAACAAAAATCTAACAGACAATAGATAAAAGAAAAGTAAAACTAATTTTGGCCTGTAATAGGTATTTGGCTTACAGCTTTAGGTATCAGCATTATGCCTTTAAACTATTTATAATATAATACTAAAAAAACGTTTATATAGATAAAAATGAAACAAGACATATAAATATAAAATTGTTTACAAAAATATCAATAGTTTATTTATTTTTGACAGGAAAAAATATCAATAATTATAATCATTTTAATATATATATATATATATATATATATAATATAACTATTTATATAGCTTTGAAAAACTAAAACTAAAATAAGACTGGTGACCCAAAAGCTACATGTCTCGGTGGATGGTGTAAACGCCACGAAGAGCCTAGAGGCAGATGTCTATGTCCTATAGTTCGTGTCGCCTCTCATAAGTCCCTCAGCCTTCAAGCATTAGCACTAATCATCGGCCCCATTTCCCTATTTAAACCCTAACTCATCACACTCCTCATCAATTAGTCTTTTTTTCTCTTGATCACACACACATATACACTTTTAGATTAAAATAATTTTATTTAAATCAAATAAAAATATTATATACAATAATAAAGTTATTCTTACACAAGTATCTAACTGACTAACTCAGTTATATATTCAAAATTTAAACTGAGATCAACCAGCCCGGCAAGAACAACAATTATGCTTAACGAGTCATGTCTTGTGAAGACATGCAAACCTTCTAGCATGTTCACTAGGGTTCCTGAGATCGATCTCTCATACCCCGAGGCCAAGACACTCATAATCAAGGCCAGCAAAGAGTGTGGTTTCTTTAAGGTAGTCCAACATGGCGTTCCGTTTGAGTTGATTACAAATTTGGAGGACGAAGTCCTTAGTTTTTTTCTGCAACCACAGCCACAAAAGGACAAGGTGGGTCCTCCTGATCCTTGTGGTTATGGAAGCAGGAAAATTGGAACCAATGGTGATGAAGGTTGGCTCGAGTACCTCCTCATCAACACTAACCCTGATGATCCAAAGTCACTTCACCTTTTTCAGCAAAACCCAGCAAATTTCAGGTAATTAACAAAGTTTTTAAATTAATAACTATATTTTTATACACATTTTCCTCTTCTACTTCAAATTTCAACAAAAGCAATGATAAAATGAATTTGACAATTTTTTTTTGTTATTATTATTATTATTATTATTATTATTATACTCGAAAGGTCTGCTGTGGAGGATTATATAGGAGCAGTTAAGAATTTGTGCTCTAAAGTGTTGGAACTTATGGCTGATGGGTTGGGAATTGAGCCTAGGAATGTGTTTAGTAGGCTTATAATGGATGAGAAGCGATGGCTTATTAAGGGTTAATCGCTACCCGGAATGTGCAGAGCTTGATGAATTTGAAGCATTGAGTGAACAAAATTTAATTAGGTTTAGCGAACACACAGACCCACAGATAATATCTGTACTGAGATCTAATAACACTCACGGACTCCAAATTTGTCTCCGAGATGGAACTTGGGCTTCAATTCCACCAGATCAGACTTCTTTTTTCATCATTGTCGGTGACCTCTTGCAGGTATGTAGCTAGAAAGTAAAACAATTTTGTATATTGTTTTTTTTTTTTTTACTGAAATGAAAGAAAACAACAAAAAAAAGACAAAAACGGAATATAATTGACGGGATTGACGGGATTGACGGGATTGGTACGGGATATGACATTGAGGGAAAGTAAATCATAAAATTGTCAGTATAAAATGTTGTCCGACCAAAGGGCAGGAATATAAACGAAATTGAGAGAGAAGAAAAAAAGAATTATAAAAGAATGTGAGTACAAAAAAATATACGTATAATTATATAAATGCTGTGATCAGAAAAATAATAAAAAAAATATGGTATATTGGAATCTATAGAAATAATATATGATGTGATTGCAAGGGTACCAGAAATATAATTTACTACAAAATATCTTATAAAAATGTAAAAGAATAATAGAACTCTGAATAAAATATTAGTTCTGTCAAAAAATTAAATAAAATATCAGTTTACAAGAAAATAGTCAATTTTTAATCAAATTTTGGATGAAACAACATTATTTCTATATCCCTAGAAGGCAGTTTTTTTCCTCATAATGTGCCAGCAATTGATTTGTGGTTTTTCAGTCACTCTTTTTACCTCTGTATGGGTGGACGTGCATACGCCAAAAACAACTACTAGTATATTTTCATCTGGGAATTTTCACTGAATGATATTCAGTTACTATTTACTATTTTTTTTTTTTGTTGGGCTTTCGTTTTTCTTTTGTGATTAAAAGTCTAAATTTCAGGTGATGACTAATGGGAGATTTAAAAGTGTAAAGCATAGGGTATTGACTGATTCAACCATTTCAAGAATTTCAATAATCTTCTTTGGAGGACCACCCTTGAATGAAAATATTGCTCCTTTACCTTCACTCGTGCTAAAGGAAGAGGAGAGTTTGTATAAAGAGTTAACGTGGCAAGAATACAAGACTGCTACGTTCAAGTCAAGGTTGTCTCATAATAGGCTCAGACTCTAAGAAATTTCCTAGTGAGAGAGGAGAAATGGAAAATCACATTTACTTCTTCGTTGTGAGAGAGTGCATACAAGGAAAATGATTTGGTTACCTATCATTTTCTTCCTTTTTTACCTTCACTCCTTTTATTCCCCCTTATACTTCATTATGTTTTGTCTAAACCACAATTATTTTTCACTAAATATAATCATGTTCAAATCGAATAATTATAAATTTACAGTCATTAATTTATTCATCTTTTATTTGATCTCAATTCCATCTTTTCTTTGATCTCAATTCTATCTTTTTTTATTATCTCCTTTCTTTTTTTCAATACATCATTTATCACCAAATTTATTATTTTTTATTTTCATTTCTATCATATTTTCACTTCAATTCACCTAAAAATTGGATGAATGAATATAACAAAATTTTCACCTATAAAATACAAAACAAAAATAAAACAATTACACAAATAATACATCAAAAAATTATTTATCCAAATAATACAAAACAACGTTCAGGTGAGAAATCAGTTTTCCCAAATCGACATGACTAGAAAAAATAGTTTTAACATCGCTACATTAACATCAATTATTGAACAAACCGATGTTAACAAAAATGTGGTGACATATTCGTAAATAAAATAAGTTTGTTAACATAAGTTTTTAAAAAATCGATGTTAGCTAACTAATGTTAACATCGATTTTAAAAACCGATATTGTTGGGTCTTTTATAAAAGCCTCCCAAACCTTTCATTTTCGTGGCTCTGAAAGCCCTTCACTCTCGCTCTCCCACTCTCACTCTCTGACCTCACCTTCGCAACTTCGCGGCTCTGAAACCTATCTTCCTCTTCTTTCTCTTATTGTTATTCTCCATATTTATTCTATCCTCATTGTTATCTTCTAGATTTGACTCACGAACCCGGTTCTTCCACTGCTCTCGTTGTTTCTGCATTCGTCAAGGCCGGTGCAACCTGTTGAATATATATGATATATATATATATATATATATATATGATATATATATATATATATATATTAAATAATAATATGTTGACATACAAGCTCAATAGGTTATTGTATGGTTATATGGGCCCATATGGGTTGGAGCCCAATAGCTTGCTATATTACTTGGGTTTTTCCTAAGCTGGAGATAACACTGTTGAGCATTCCAAATTTGATGCCTCTTGGTGTAATACTTCAAGCACCCAACACTAAACCCTTTTCTCTCAAACTTCCTTACCTCCAACAATCTGCGTTGCAACTACTGTTCTCGATGACTTTGCTCTAGGGTTCGTTCTCTTCTTCCCAATCTCTATACATTACAATTATTCCCCTTGTTGATAGTTCATCATTTCTCATTTTCAGTATTGGCGATGAAAATAAACATTTTGGAACCTTCTTCAAGTGGTGCTGCTGTTCTTGCTCGAGTATCGGTGGCTCTTCAAGTGGTGTTGTTGTTCCTGCTCGAGTACTGGGTCAACCACCTTCTTCTCTCATAGCCATTTAATTATATATATATATATATCTTTTTTTTTCTGTTATTGCAACCAACAAATGACATTTTTCTTGTATTCTCAGATCTGGCTCCTAATAGCAACTAAATTTAGACCTTTTATATATTGAGAAATTCTATAATATCCTTGAAAATGTAAGGATTCTGATATTGCATTTTAGAATCTCTCTCTTTATGTGCCTGATTAAATTCTATAATATCATTGTAGTATTTGTTCTTTTCAGTTTACGTATTCAAGTTTCACCTATTTCTTGCACTACAACATAGGCCTGACACGCCTTACTATAGAACCTATTGGCTATTAGAGAAAAATCTTAGTTCTTGTAATATGTTTTGTTAAAATTGAGTTATTGAACATTTGATTGGATTAGTATTATGTTGTGTACATTTTATTTTATTGTTTTACACTTAAATAAATGGATATATATGATCCCTAGGCACATGCATTGAATTATATGATACAAAGGAGTTAGAGTTTCTTGGCATTTTCATTTTTGATTTCATCCACATCTTTTGAAAGAACTCGTCATTGACCCTCAAATTACTAGTAGCGCTTTTGATTTCATGTTTCGAATGTGATTGAAAGATATGTATTTATATAAATGAGTTTGGAATTGGAACAACACACTGTTGAATTAGGAATTAGGATAGAAAATTAGAATATGTGATTCTCAGAACAACACGCTCCTCATTGACCTAGCAATTGTGATCTTATCACTGTTGTTGTAGTGAAATGGTTAGGCTTTTTTTTATCACTGTTTATGCAGAGACACACACAGGTTGATTTCTTAAGATTAACGCAATAAAATAGCACAATAACATTCGATATCATTTTCTGTTTAACTGTCAAATAGTAATAGAAAGAGCTTCCTTTGTGTACCTCTTTATTTTACCTTCACCGTTTTTAAATGATTAGTTGTTATGTTGTATGTGTAATTTAGAAATAGTGGATAAGGATCACCAAACTTTGAAAAACATGGAAAAGACCATGATGATGTTAATATAAAATCAAGTGACATCCTTAACACTGTTCACATTAAGGATCATGTTAGAAAAGTTAATTATATTCTGCATTATACATGACATTATTTAACATACAATATTACTAATGTTAATTTACTTTGAGTGTATTGTTATCCTGAAATAAGTAGGAGTTTTGCAATTAAATGAAAAAATGAGTTGGAAGACATATGACATATGATAGATGCTGATAGAAAAAGAAACTCAGTAAACTATAACCAATGCCTTGAAAACCCAACCATTGTGGCTGGGTGGACATAAATTAGACATTACTACGGCCTTCCAGGTAATCAGCAAATTACCATGACACATTTTGGACAGTCAGTGTTCCTTGTGACTGTATACAAAAGCACTTCTCAACCCCAAGCTTTTCCCAAGTGGCATAGCTTATACAAACAAAATCCCAACTCAGTAATCTTCTGAATCCTGCTCAACCAATACAAAGTTACTTGTAGTAGCTTGGTGAGTTATTCATTTTTGTATCTAATAACTATCTCTGCATGTCAAATTTTAATGAACATAAACATATCTAACGTAAACTTAATGTTTATTTCAGGATGTCCCAAGTTTTATGTACTATTTTTTGAAAAATGCAGGATTCACCCATCTGGATTTTTAAGGCATTGCACAATCCAAAATTGTGTACAATGGTTGGAGGAAGAGTGCTAAAATAGGTGCTGGATGGACGTCGTTTGCAAGTGAAAATGGTTTGCAAGCTTGGTATGAACTTGTGATAGAGTTTTGAGATCCAGCTTCCAACATTGTTGTATGGTTCATGGCTTAATTGTAACTTATTTGCATTATAGTTTACCAAACTCTGAACACTTGCTTCATAATTGTTTTTGGCTATCTATATTTATATGATGATGCTTTTCTTTTGTAAATAAACTTACGAACTAAACTTATAACATTATATATATATATATATATTATATCATGAAATCTTATTAGTTTTGGTTTCATTTACTAAGTTTTACACAATTTCATCTAAATGTATACAATTATATAAATAACAACACCGGTTTTTAGTAAAACCGATGTTGATTTCACATAGTTTATATTTTTTTTCGTTAATTTCTTATTCGGCGACATCGATTTTTTAAAAATCGATGTTGTGGTGTTATGTTAACATCGGTTTTTAAAATTGACGTTAACATTGATACTTTCAACGTCGATAGTTTCAACATCGGTTAAAAATCGATGTTGAATGTAAAAAAAATGATGGTTGAATGCTATTTTTCTAATAGTGCAATTTCTCACCTTCCTTTTTTTTTTCCTTAGTATCGGTTCCCCAATCGGTTTCCTGGGGAACCAATTTCTCAACTGCCCCATTTTTTAGTATACGCTTTGGAGAATCAATTTATAAATGTGTCTTCTTCTTCTTCTTCTTCTTCTTTTTTACAAAAAAAAAAGCAAGTTAAGAAATCTCCTTCTTGCAAAAAGAGAATTCTTATATTTTATACTCTATCCAAGGCTCTCATGATACCCAAATAACTAACTATTTCACCAATTGAAAGTAGTGGGCATTGGCAGAACTTATGTACAATATATATGGATGATGTGCATAAATTATGTACACATTCTACTGAATAAGAACCTGTTTCATTCCCTAAGTTCTCTCTTTCTCTCTAAATTCTCCAAATCTCCCCCTAATTGGATAAATAGATTAATTAAGCACTTATTTATGAGTTCTTATCGCATGATAGTTTATACCATAAATTTGACCATAAAACTTATTTGAATGAGCCAAAAGGAGCTTATAAGCCATTTTCATAACTCCAAATAAATTCTGTAAAATCTTTTCCAAATGCCTCCTAAAGTTGATTGTTGAAATTTGAAATCTATGCTAGTTTTGTTTCAAATGGTCTTATACTTTTTTTTTGCACTGGGTGCAATATTCTTAATTTGTTTTTTGAATGTCCTAGCTGAAATTGTAATATACAAAATCTATTATTACGTTAATAGATTTGGAAATGGTCGTCCACCCTGTGGAGCTGAAGCGTGGAAACATAACTGATGGAATGTAGCATGCTGATGAAGAAGAAGACATCAACAAAGTTTTGAGGTAAATATACTATCATTATCATGAAATTCACACAATGACTATGTTTTTCAGCCAAAATATATTCATACCAAAATGCATTGTGTTTTTACTTTACCTAATAATTGTTTGTAGATATTTATCTTATGAGCATTTTTATGTTATATATTGCAAATTTTGGGAGCTGGATACAAATCACAATTTCTTGATAGACAAAGCGAATCTTATCAGATATGGCAACCATGTGCTTACCTATCAAATTGTTGATAGAATATTTTCTTAGGTTTGTGTGGATTACTTGTTGCTTCTGTCTTTTGATATTTAACTGTTTCTAACTTTAGCAACAGACCCTATACCCCTTCTCCTTCTAATGCAAAAAGTGTTTGGTTCAGTGTCCATCAACTTTTGTTTATTTGATAATTTTATTGAAGATGCAGATTTTGACTTGTTTATTTGTTGTCTCCGGTCCCAAGAAATTTTATCAGCAAGGTCCAGGGAAAGATGGGATATGAAGATTTTGTTTACTTCATACTGTTAGAAGAGGATAAAATGTCTAAACCAAGTCTTGAGTACTGATACTTATTTCTCATTCATTATCTGTTTCATTTGTTAATTTCTTTTTTCTGAAAGGAGTTACCAGATTAGTTGCTCAAGGATGGTGCTTTGTGTGTTGGATACAGGGTGAGCAACATGAAGATTGTAAAGGAAATTGATCAAGTGTTGGTTTTGAGCTTTCAACATGCAAATGAATGCCTTGAAGTTAAAGATTATGTGAAATGTGTAAGAGAAAAGCAATATAGTGATCCAAGTGCATTGCATACATTCATTCATGAATAAACTAATTGATTTCCATAAGATTTAAACAAGGCTTTCATAAAATAATTAAGTTTTAAAGATGTTTGAAAAGGTTTTTGGAAAAATACATTTCCTGCTGGTTTAATCGATTACATACTTCATTTAATCAATTATTTTGTTCTTAGTCTAACTCGAAAAAGCTTTCAAGAACATTGTAATCGATTACCTATCAGGATAATCGATTATTTGACCTTTGTTTTCATATAAACTACCTTGTGATTGAATGTAATCGATTACTACTTCATTGTAATCGATTACATAGTTATATGTATTTTAAAGTCATGTTGGGATAATCGATTACCAATGTATCGTAATCAATTACACAGACTTATTTTGAAAAAGCCATCTTCCTGCTTTAATCGATTACCATTTCTAGTAATTGATTACACTATGTGTTTGAAAACTGTAAGTTTGTGTTAGATAATCGATTACCACATTTCATAATCGATTACGCAGTGTATTTGGAAGGCTATAGGCTCCTGCTTTAATCGATTACCAAAGTTCGTAATTGATTACATAGTGCATTTTGATATTTTGAAGTCTTCTGTCTTAATCGATTACAGGACGAAATAATCGATTATTTGGCTCATTGAGAAAATCCTGAAATGCTTATGAACAGTTAAATCAATTACATTCTTGATTTAATCGATTACATAATCGATTACAGTTAGTTACGAATTTTAGTTATAAATAGGATTGATGCTCAACTTGTTTTTAAGAAGAAAAACCATACCCATTCATATATTCTGAGCTAAAAGTGTTTTGTGATCCTTTCAAAGTGTTTTCTAAGGGTTAATAAATCCTTGCTCTGTTTTTACATTGATCATGAGAGTTTGAGTCATTCTTGAGCAAGAAATCTTTTTAAGATTAAGGAAAGCTGATTTTGATTTTGTTATTCAACCTGTTCTAATACTTCATACTACATTGCATTCTTTGGATCATCAAGTTGTTTCTCTCCTTAATCTAATTGTAATTTTTGTTTTGGATTTTGATTGTATATTGGCTATTGTAATTGAGTTCTTGCTTGTAACTAGAGAAGGGGTTCTCTAGGTGAAAGAACTGAGTAGTGTTCTCAGGTTCTTGTCTCTTAAAATCTAATAAGGTTTTAGATTTCTGTACTTTATCTAGGGATGATAAAGGGAGACATTGTAATTGAATGTAAGAACTAGAAATTATAGTAGTGGAACACTAACCTAGTGTTGGTTGGAAGAAACTGGATGTAGCTTCATGGTTTTGAAATGAACTAGTAAAAATCACTTGTGTGTTGATTCTCTACCTCTATTCTCATTATATTATGTGTTTATTGATTCTATTATCTTGGATGTCTAACTCTATTTTTTGAGCTATTGAATCCCTTGGGTATAATAACCTAGGTTTCTAAAATAAAAAAAAATCTCATGCTAACAGCGTGGGAGTGGCGCCGTTAGCGTGGGAGCGGTGCCAGTAGCGTAAGAGCGCGCCATTAGCGCCAGGGCTCGACCATGTGGCACGATTAGCGCCAGTTATGTCACAGTTAGCGTCAGAATGGCCCTGGAGACCCCCAGATTCGAATATCTGGCGCGATTAGCACCAGATATGACGCGATTAGCACCAAAACGCTCCAAGAAGCCTTTTCTTTCGAATTGGTGGCGCGATTAGCGTGGGGTATGGCGCTATTAGCGTGGGAATGCGGATTGGGGGCCTATAAAAAACTATTTTCGCGTTTTGGGAGAGGAAAAATGTTTCTCTTCTTCTTCCTTTGCTTTTCTGCCATTGATGACTTAGAAAAGCTTTATATCTTCTCCATACTTCATCTAAACACTTCCCACCCAATTAGAAAGTTGATTAGAACCCCTTTGTGAGCTAGATTCCAGCTTCAATTCTTCGAGAGAACCATCAATCAGAGAGATCCCGTTCTCTAGAGGACTTTGTAAAACTGAGTTTTGGAGGAGAAAGAAGGCGATTCAAGGACGCCAGAGCTTAGAGAAGTGATCCTCCAGTCTTCCTCGACAGTTTAGAGGTAAGAAACTCAAGTTTTACCGATTGATTTGTGAAATGGTTCTTGGGGTGAATAGTAACCCAATTGTGTTAGGACTGGAATTAGGCTTGTATTCTTTAGAAAAGTATGTTCAGGGGGTTGTTCTAATGAATACTAAGCTTTGAATCATGACTATTGATGAAGTTTCACTTTGACTCTGAGATATGTATGAGTAGGAAGAATGTTGATGAATTGGAAGGTATTATGATAAGTATGAGCTTAAGTGTTGTTATAAAAGTTGTTCAGGAGGCTATATAAACGGTGAAAACATGTTGGATTGATAGTTTTGAACAACTTGATTATCCATGAAATATAGAATGGTTGAGCCACAAAATGCTTTGAATTGAGCTTATGCAGAGTCTAGGGGGACTCTAAGATCTTGGTTGGGCCAAGATAGATCTTGTTGAGGATCTGTGAATCACCTATGAAGTGGTTAGCTCTGTTAACCCTAAGATAGAGAACAATGAGGTTTTAATGGAAAGGAATAGTGTTTCCTTTCATTCTAACGACTAAGGACCGTTATTGGTTGATTGTTTTATGCCTTATGTAGGACGTGATAGTGATATTGTTAGTGGTTGTGACCACGAAGTCGGGAGAGCCGGTGTAGCGCTGAGAACAGGTAAACTCTTTGTTCTTGGGAGTGTTTCCCTGTTTGTGTTCCACCATACTCTGAGGGAGTTATGGTTATTGATATCATGATGCATGTATATTGAAATTGTGTGTTACTATTATATGAAAACACGTATATGATGATCTGAACACTGTGATAGTGTTGTATATGTGATTGATGAGTTATACATTGTGATAAATGTTAAGTGATTGATGAGATTTCTCTGGCCAGTAGAATTAAACTTGATAGTCTATATAGGTAAGTCCTGAAGTGAGATGTGCCCACATAGTTGGATGAAGCCTCCTCAGGCAAAGAAAGAAAGTCCTGATGTGAGATGTGCCCATATGAATGGATGAAGCCTCCTCAGGCATTGATATATATGTATGTATGTATGCTATGTACAGGTGGTAATATGACTTGATAGCTGTGATGGCTAGTTTAATGCCAATTTTGATATTATATGCATGGAAGTGAACCAGGGGGAGGAAAGACCTCCAAGGACCCTGAGTTTATTGAGATTGTTATCTCACCCCTGTTGGGGATCATGTTTTTGCAGGTGATGCTAAGGGAGTGGCTGATAGATCCCAGGGCAAGAGGCCCGAGTAGAGGGATATGGTTCTGAGGGAACCCTAGGCATAGAGTGAAGAGCATGTTGGCTCTATTTTTGTTTTATGCCTATGTTTTGTACCTAAGAGAAACATGTAAAGTTTTGACAAATATACTTTGTATATTATGAGAATTCACCATATATGATGTACAGTTGATGTTGTTAATGACGTTTGATGATGTCCTTTTGTTTACTGTTTCCATTTTAATTATATATGATAATTGTTGCGCTTAACAACCATAAGTTAATGTTAATGAATTGAATGCATACGGGTAGTTACATTGGGCTGAGCATTTGATTGAATAAGATTTTTGTTTTAGTTTTTTGAAAAGTGATAAAGATCCTAGGCAACTCTGATTTTGATTAAAGAAATTTTTTAAAATACCAAGGTTTAACCAATTCACCCCCCCTCTTGGTTAAGTCTGAAGTGTTCCAATCATTTTCATTGTGAAATTATGCATGGTTAAAGTGTGCTTTATTTGATTGGATTTCATAATTTTGCACATGCATGTGCTTACATGGTTATGAAACTTTATGTTAATTTATTAATTTATTTATGTTATTGGAAGTCTGGAATGTTATGCACATAATCGAAGGCGAGTTGCAAGGAGAACAGTTCTAATTGAAATATTCCTGATCTAGTCCTTTGTGCCTAGTAATCCATGCCCTTGAGTGCATGACTATGTTATTGTAAGTTTTTGTGTAACTGCAATATATGCTAATCAAGTGTAGTGTCAACAACACTTATGCCGCATTGTGTGGAACTAATGAAGGAAAATTGATAATGAGATGAACCTTTTCACTTTTCTGTCTGTGTTTTTTTAATTTAGAAGTTGGAATATATTCTAATATTTTTACTAAATGTTAGGGTGAAATGAAATGCTTTCCATTGTCACTGCTCTTAGCGGTGTCTTACTTCACCAGAAAGCATGCTATTTAGTAAATAGTGGATATTTGACATTGTGGTTGACTTGTTTTCTGATTTTTAAGTCATCAACGTACGAGTTGACTTGAAAATGTGAAAACATACATTAGAAGGTAGACTTTCTAAGTCGATTCTATGAAAACTGTCTTAGAAAGTAGACTTTCTTAGACAATTATTAGAAAAACCATCTTAGAATGTATATTTTCTAAGACAGTTTTCTGAAAACCATCTTAGAAAGTGACTTTCTAAGATGATTTTTATAAAACTGTCTTCAAATCCTTATTTTTTACATTTTTAAAAGAAGAAAAAAAGATATCATAAGACAATTTCAATGAAAACTGATGTAGAATGTGAGATTCTAAGTCAGTTCAAAAACCATCATAGAAAGGATATTATAACCATATTTGAGAGCGTTTTTGCAGTAGTGTGCAAATGATAATAGAGAATAGGCCATATTTTTTTAAAAAAAAAATGTATTCTACATCGATTATGTAATTAAACAATGTAGAAAGTGCCTATACAACATTGGTTCTAGGAAAAATAGATGTAGAAAAGATACTTTCTATATCGATTTTAGACAATCGATGTTGTAATTGGCAGATTTACAAATTTGACACCCTTTTTACATCGGTTTTACGAATAATCAATGTAGAAATGCGTTTTTCACATCGATTTTAAAAGTGATGTTGAAAACCAAGCACTTTCAACATCGTTAGATATAACATTGGTTTTAAAACCAATGTTAAATGCCTTTTTTTAAAGTAGTGTTGTATTTTTTTTTTATTTTTTCCTTTTTTAGTTTTATCATTTTTGAACAGTTGAAATCTTTTGTACTATTGAAATCTTTTTTAAAAGTGAGTGATGAAATATCTCATTTAAAAAATAGAAAGGATAAAATCGTTGATTTGAAAAAATATGAACACGAAAATAAGCATGTTTTTATTCCTTATATCTTCATTTTGTATGCCAAAAACACAATAGTAACTAACAATAGTGACCAAAAAACCCATAAACATTACTCACATAAAAACTATAAAATATTTAGATACGGAAACTAAAAAAAGAAACAAATATATAATTGAAATCCTTTGTATTTTCATTTTATTTGATTATTAAAATATATAATTGAAATTAAAAAACATATTTAACCAACAAGTTGAATTGAAGTAAAATATTTAAATTCTGAAATATATAATAAAATTACAAACAATAGAACAAATATTTAAATTTGAAACAGTACAACAAAATTTTTAAAATATAAAGAATATGACATAAATTAACGTTGTTGGCTTCAGCCTACACGGTGGGACATTTGTTTTTTTGAATGGCATGGGATGCGATACATGAAACATCGTTTTGGTTGACCTGATTCTAGGATATTCATTTCGGTGTGCATATGAGAAGAGTTAGGACTGGGGTTGAGGCAAATTCTTGGCTCGTAACACGATGACTAATACCCTTTGTTGCACAATTCCCCAAACAATCCTTTGTATACATTGGAGATACTTTCCAACGTATACACAGTATGCATGTAGTTCCTATACTCATGGTGAGCATGCCTACAAACAAAAACAACATGAGGACAAGACATGTGCACTTTTTGGAATTTGTCATAGTCACACCACCTTTTATCCAGCCTGATCGTGAAATTTTATGCGGCCCGAACCTCTCTCAATTTAATTGTCTCTTGGACTAAGAATCATGTGTCACAAGATCAAATTCAAGAACAATGTGAGAGTTTGTCTTTCTCTATCCGTCTTTCATAGTCTTGTTTAGTACTTTTGTATAAATTTGGCTAGATGTAATCATTTTTGCAACTTTTCTCCCTCTTTGGTTGAACAATGCATTACACCTTGTATAGGTTTATTTTACCAATGTACTTATTGACAAATTTCGTGTTTTCTTGAGTACCAAATTAATTGACTCATCAAGATTGGTGGTCATGTGACCCTGTCAGCGACCTCCATCCTATGTGAGAGTCCACTTTTCTCCAGGAATTTTCCTAAGCCAATTAACTGCTCAATCACCATTTGCTTCCAACCTCATATTGTTGTAGTAGTGATTGAACGTTGGTTC
Source organism: Glycine tomentella (assembly GCA_007407185.1). NCBI lineage: Eukaryota > Viridiplantae > Streptophyta > Magnoliopsida > Fabales > Fabaceae > Glycine > Glycine tomentella. The sequence goes on from PYAF01003783.1 coordinate 22,228, forward strand.
TGTCCTTGCATATGCTGAGTAGTTACAAATATACAATTTCAATATTGTGAATAATATAAAATTAAGTGATATTTAATATGAACAGAAAAAAGTGGTACTCACACATATTGATAATTTGTTTTTGATGTCATTGTTCTTGAACCTCATGTAATTCTGTACAATGTGTTGAATGCAGAACACATGAACAAAATTTTGGGTTGTCCATGCACCATATCGTCTTAAGTAGAAACTTTTATTGACTCTTGTGTGTCTAAAATCAAACATAGACCATCTTATGGGGTGACATTCCTTTTTAAATTTTTGAGGAAGAAGACTCATACTTCTGTTGTTTCACCCTCGACAGTGACAACGACTATTGGACGGATTTTATTGTTTTCATTTTGTTCAACTGCCACAAGGAGGGTTCCCTTGTATTTAGCATACAACCAAGTTCCATTGACCTAAACCACGGGCTTGCACTATTGAAACCCATCGATACACAGTTTGAAACTCCAAAAAAGACGATGAAATTTCGTGAAACCCTATACTTTGTTACCTTCTTGTGGTGGCATTCATAGTGTATCCTTCTCCACAACCATATCAGGAAGAAATTGTTGCATAGCTTGCAACGATCTCTGTAAATCATGGAATGATCTTTCCCAGTTGTTGTAGATTTTTTCAATGGCCTTTTTTCTTTGTCAACCATGTTTTCTGGTACGTGATAGTGTATCCTTCAGTGCTTTTGATGTGTGTTATCAAGATGGCACTAAGTTGATGGATCATTTTTAATCAATGCGTGTAAGCTTTTACTAATGAGCAGATAAGACAACTTTGCATGATCTTGTGAGATTTCTAGATTTGAACATGTATGGGGTTCACAAAGCTTTCTTATTTCTCATTTCTTACTTGCAAGGATGGAGGCTATCCTACACCTCCAAGCACAACCATCGTCGTCACAAATGATAATTAGCTTTATTGATTTCGATAGTTGTCTCTTGTAGTCAGCTCATTTGCTCACATGATATTGTTGCAAAGCACATCGTACTTCTTCTTTTGTTTGAAAACAGATCATTTCAAAGTGACTCCCCACCAGATGTTGAACTTCTTTGTGATCCAATGTATAATCGTATTCAAAATCTTCAAAATTAGATTCAAGGTCAACATTATGCATGTGTGGTGGCATGTAGTATGGTGGTACAGTTGTTATTGGAGAAATAGGCTCGTCATCTTCCTTCTAGGGTTTATTGCATAGAACTCATGTTCATTTTCGTCCTCACTAAATAGACCGAGTTATTTGTTAGGTAAGCCAAACTCTTCTTTGAACTCAAGCTCATTTGATTGATTAATGAGGTAGATTCTACTATAGGGGTACTCCAATATAGGTGTAGGTTGATCCTCAATCACACCAAATGTTTATGAGTCAAACAAATTGATGGAAATGGTGTGAAAAGAAGTTGAGTAAAAGAAGATGTGTTGGGTTCAAATAAATTTTGTTGTGGTGGGGTTAAATAGAATGTCTCTTAGGTTGCATTGAATGTATATGAAACATGAGACTGAAGATAATATCGAGGTTTATGAGATATTGATTGAGAGTTTGGGGTGGAAAGTGTATGTAGCTAGATGTTTGCATACAATTCAATGCATGTAAGAACTTAATGTTGGCGAACAACATAAATCATACCTTTGACGTCTTCGTTGTCAACAAGTTACATTACTGTAAATTTGAGCATTCTACGCCCTACTAGTGGTGGGTATCAAAATGAAATATTGCAAACTTGGTCTAGTGGTTGAAGTCGGATCCTTTGGTGGAATTTTCTTTTCAAGGCTTCAAGTTTGAGTCCTCACTTTGTTTGAAAAAATGTCAGGCGAGGGCATTAAAGTGTATCTCCTTCATTTGTTTTGATTTTGAACCATTTACAAATGAGGAAGACATGTTGTGTATTGTGTTTGCAAAGTTGGAATAAAGTAATAAAGAAAGAAAGTGTTGTGTTGATGCGTTAAATGAAGGTGAATATGACTTTTATATATAGGGTCAAGGTTCAGGGTTTACAACAAAGGGTTAGGGTTTGAAGCATTCGATTCCCTGACGTAAAGTAAAAGTATATCTGACGTACTAGCATAATGGAAAAGAGTCTCTAACGCATTGGTATAAAGAAAAAGTGTCTCTGACCTAGGGTTAGTGGTCATGGTTCAATTAATATATTAGGGTTAGGTTTGGGCAGCAGAGGTAGGGTCTGAGGTCCAGAATTTGGGTTTAGGTTAGGTTTTATTGTTTAGCATATTCATATATCAAATTGCTTAACAAAAATGCCCATGTACATTTTTATAAAAAGAAAATATCACTTTTATCTTTAAAAAAAATCAAACCATGAGGGTAACTTTTGGCACTTAGATTGTTATGTGTATCAATTATTTTGGTTAAAATAATGTTTCATTCATGTACTTTTCATGAAAATAAAGCCATTAAGACAACTTTTGGACCTTGAATCGTCCCGAAAATGCATTAACGAAGTCGCCAAAAATAAGAAAATACTTAAACTTCAAGATTTTGTTCCATAAGAGCAACATTTGGCACCTAGATTGTTATGTGTATTGGTTATTTTAGTTAAAATAATGTTTTATTCCCTTAGTTTTAATGTGAATGAAGCCATTAAGACAACTTTTGGGTCTCAAATTCCGCCCTAAAACGCATTAGTAAAGTCGCAAAAACTAAGAAAAAATAACTGAAACTTCAAGATTTCATTAATGAGGACAACATTTGACACTTATTGTTACGTGTATAAGTTTTTTTGTGTTAAAATAATATTTCATTCTCATGTTTTTCATGTCAATTAAGCCATTACAACAACTTCAGGTCTCGATTCGGTCCTAAAACACATTAACAAAGTGGCCAAAAGTAAGAAAAAATCACTTAAACTTCAAGATTTCATTCTATGAGGGCAACTTTTGGCACCTAGATTGTTATGTATATAAATTATTTGGGTTAAAATAATGTTTTATTCCTTTTTTTTTATGTTAATGAAGCGATTAAGATAAATTTCCAATCTCTATTCGGTCTTAAATGCATTAATGAAGTGGCCAAAAATAAGAAATAATCACGTAAACTTTAAGATTTCATTCTGTGATGGCAGCTTTTGACACCTAGATTGTTATGTATATAAATTATTTGGGTTAAAATAATGTTTTATTCCTATATTTTCATGTTAATGAAGCGATTAAGATAACTTTCCAATCTCTATTCGGTCTTAAATGCATTAATGAAGTGGCCAAAAATAAGAAATAATCACGTAAACTTCAAGATTTCATTTTATGATGACAACTTTTGACACCTAGATTGTTATTTGTATCAGTTATTTTGGTTAAAATAATATCTTATTCCTGTATTTTTCATGTCAATGAAGCCATTAAGACAACTTTTAGGTCTCAATTCAACCCTAAAATGCATTAACAAAGTGACAAAAAACAAGGAAAAATCACTTAAACTTCAAGATTTCATTCCATGAGAGAAACTTTTGCCAACTAGATTGGTATGTGTATCAGTTATTTTGGTTAAAATAATGTTTGGTTCTCATAGTTTTCATGTCAGTAAAGCCATTATGACAACTTTCAGGTCTCGATTTGACAAAAAACAAGAAAAAATCACTTAAACTTCAAGATTTCATTCCATATTTCAAACTTTTGACATTAAAACACACATGACAAACACTTAGTAATACAACAATGAACAACATACATGATGACTACAAATCATCAAATAATAAAATTGAAATAAAATAAATTGCACGGGGGGGGGGTCTTCAAAACTCGATTCATTGTTTCATCAAAGTATTCATCCAAACCCTCCATATTCAAAGAGCTTGTAAAACTTTGTGGTGGTTGTGCACAAGTTGGTGTGGGTGTGTTTGTTGTGGTAAGATATAACTCAAGGCATGTGAGGTTGGAGATTTTCCCGAATATAGAAAACATAGTAATTGTGCCCTCATCATCTTCCCGTATGCATGCCCAGTACTTAAAAAAAATTGCCAACAAATGACACAAGAGATCGAAAATGTATATCCATGACCACTTTACGATTTGGTAGAATAATCTTGTTTGCTATAGCTTGTTTCAAGACATCAAGTGACATTCTATTGTCAGGTTGTACGGTTTTTGGTGAACCGGTTATAAACATTGAACCATGTTTAGTTGTTGTGATGGTGCCATTGTAATACACAATTGCAGTGACTGATGATGAAGTCATGGTTTAGGGTTTAGGGTAGCAGTAAGATTTCTAATTGAGATGATATATTAGCTTACCTCAATGCAAACTATATTTATAATCTTTAATGACTTGTCACATGCACTTCAAAAAGAAAAGTCAAGATCACACTGAAAAAATCAATGGCCTAGGTAACATTGATTGAAGCAACACATGTTGAATGACCAAAATCCCATGGAAAAAATCAACGACCTAAATAACACCAATTGAATCAACACATGTTGAACGACAAAGATCCTACTGAATAAATTATGTTACTGTTAAATGTTTTCTATAAATACAATGCATGTATTGCCATCATATACACCCACAGACTATTTTCTTTCATTCTTATATATCCTTCTTTAACTTCTTCTCAATGTTAATACCAAAGTCTAAACCATAGAATCTACAACTGCTCCTCTTCTTTGGAAACAACACCTTCATAGATATGGACAAGTATGTAATACATTAGGTTTAATTGAATGTTTTGCGTCAATAAATTGATGCGTAACTCACGACAAGTATACCGATCGTACAAGTAATACAATCATAAGAAAGTATCGTCTCCACGAGGATTGAGGCACTAATTTGTTTGTAATTACTATCCTTAAATTGGAAAGAATAAAAATAAAATAATTGATGAATTGTGAATAAGTAATTTAAGAATTGTGTTGTGAATAAAAGGAATTAAAATAATGAAATTAAATCGTAATTATGATTAAAGATAATATTGATGATAATTTGAGAATTTATGAAGATGAATTGCGGTTAAAGCACAATCACCTTTGATCCCTACTTATGTAATTGAGTTGATAATTAATTTCACTTACTATAATTGTTCAAAGATATGCCTTACATCATTAGTTAAACCCAGATTTCTCGGTCATTTTAACCCTTTAATCCTAATTAAGAATTCTAATCTCTTAGCAACCCCTTTGCAGATTAAGCTTTAAGTTGACATATTATGCTTTGCAATCTTTCACCCCTATCCCTAGGTGATGTTGGATTGTTACTTTACCGATTTCAGAAACTAAAATCCCAATATCCCTATTTTGAATTCTAGCCCTTAGAACCCTAATAGATTGATCAAGTCTATCAATGGCAATCAAAGATTAAGAACAAGATAAAGTGAAACAATCATAATAAAATTCATTAACATCAATTCAATTAACACAAGAGTTCACATTGGCTTTTGGCCTCACCACAATCAAAGAAGGATTAGCCAGACATAGTATGTCTAGCTCAATACAATAATACTAAAGAATAGAAAGGAAACCAAGAAGAAGAGTAATCAAACCCCTCAATCTTGGCTTCCTTCTTGATCCTCTTGATTCTTGATTTCTTCCAATACTCCTTTTTGGTGTTTCTGCCTCTGGGTGTGTGTGTAAAACGTCCTATTACTTCCCTATTTATAGCCAAGCTTGCAAAACCGTAGTATCTTTTTGTTATTATCTTATCTCTATTCAGTTTTTAGATTTCCCATAACGGCCGCGTGACTGGCGCCAGTCTGGCGCGACTAGCGCCAACTTCCAGTGACTGTGGCGTGATCCACGCGGGTATGGCGCGATCCGCATGGACTTCTAGTAGGTCTGGCGCGATCAGCGTGGGCCTGGCGCGATCCGCGTCAGCTTCCAGATCTAGTTGCTTCTTTATTTTGCTTCTTTTCTTCTATTTATTGCCCCTAAGCATTAAAATAACAAGAATTAATAATAAAAACCTAAAGTAATGAATTTTTGCTTTATTCTAGCATTTATTTGATATTTTCTATTTATTTCCTAATAAAACTAACCTAAAAACTACTATATACTTGCAGTATATCAAATAATTCCCAGATTTAAATATTGCTGTCCTCAACAATAAACAAAAACTTTATTGTAAGGAAAACTATATTCAACACTCAAGCATATCATCACATACACAATCTCAGAACTATTCTGTTAAATGCAATTGAATCCGAATGAAAATTTCAAGAATACTTGTCAAGTCTATCAATCATGAACATAGCCTGGATACCCCTCACCAAGGAATATAATTCACTCATCACTCAAGTGTTTTGGGTGAATATACTCTCTCAATTCTCAAAGCTCATAATATTACCATAAGCTTGATTATCTTCTCAAGTTCCTGAAAATGAGAAACATGAATAATTGCACAGTCAATCTAAAGGTCTTTAAAAGGTTGTAATGTGGCCTGGCTTGAGGTAGGAATAATTTGGATAGTGATTAATTTGAGATTGAAGTCTATTAGAACTAGTCAAATCCACTTAATCAACCTCTTGCTCTTATTTTCATGCCCACTTTGTACCTCTGGCTTTCTTTTTGATTCCCCTTATTCTTGATATTATATATATTTTTTTCAATTATTGTTGGGGAAAGACATTTAAATCCTCCAGCAGGTATTTCCATTTCATTACTTCCCATTGGACTACTTTCTAGGCTTGGTTTCTTCGAGATCTTTCTATTGATATTCAAAACCAAACCCAATATTGTCTTTTTGGGTAACTTCTTTCCTTTCCTTCCTATGAAAATTCATCTTTCTATTTCTACCAGATTTGACCTAACTCTCCTCTCTTCCAATCTCAAACAAGTTAGTCAAGGATAAAAAGTTTTAAGGTAAATGAACAGAAAGGCTTAGGCTCAAATTGGCTAACAATAGACAACATTTTAAGGTAAAGTCATTTGGCCCTGGCTTAAAAAGAAAGAACATGCCTTTATCATATCAACCATGCAAATATCATAGAGAAACAAATCAAGTTCTGAAATATTATTAACAATGAGTTCACTCTGAAAAGAAATTATACTGTATAGGCTCAATCCTCACAACTTATGGTATCAGCTAATCTTCCATTGATTCCTATCAAGTATTCTATTATTTTCAAAATGTGCTTCAATCACAAAACTACATAGTTCCAATCATGTCATATGCAATTCCACCCTCTACATGTCTCCTATTTGTTTCCTAAACAATTCTCAATCAATCCCATTTCATCACAGCATTAGCAATTCCAAATCTGAAAATTATCATAACATACTCTAACATTTTATTCATCTAATTCTAAAAACATATGAACTAAAGTAATCTATTATTCAAGCTAATTCCTAGGCTAACTTTCATCTAATTTTATTTTATTTTATTTTATTTTATTTATTTATTTATTTTCTGCTAAAATCCATTGTTTCTTCAAATATGATTCTTCAAAAATAACGCACATGCTTCCCATTCCCAGATTTTAACCATTGTTGTCCCCAGCAATAAGTTTATATTCTAAGAACTGGATCGCACATTAATTCAAAAATCATCATTCTTGGAACCAACATCAATCTAACAGAATGCATTCATAATATAAATTACCCGAATATTAAACTATTCCATATGCAATGAAATAAAATTACTGAAAATAAAAACAGAAATTAAAGTATTGTCTGCTTCTCTGAAAATGATCACTCCTCAGTTTCCATGGTATCATCAGTAACAGTTGATGGCTGTGAAGGTCCAGGGGAAACTCGTGGTTCTAAATCCTGTGGCTGGTAAGGAATGAAATTAATGAAGAAGTGCCTACACAAGTCTTCCATTATCTTGTTCTGATGTTCCAATAGCCTGTTGTGAACCCTCAATTCAGACCGGATTTGCAGGTAGCTTGGAGAATCCTCATAGATCAGTTCATGACGTGGGCCTTTAATAGCAGTGGAAGAAGATGCTCGTGGTGGTGGTGTTGATGTTCGAACTTCAGGTTGAGGAATGTCCGCATGGGGACTCCTCTCAGCAATCTCCTCAGGTCTTAGTTTAGAAGTTCGAATCAACTGCTCCTGCCATTGAGTCTCTACAACAGCCAGATACGTCTTGTATGTCATGACTGATGCTATCTTCACATCTTCAGGTTCGTCCTTTGAAATCTCCAAACCTGCCTTCCTGCATAGATGAGAAATCAGTGAAGAATGCGCAAGGTGTGACTTACTGCTGCCATCCTGAATCATGTGTAGTATTCTGTCAGACAAAATGCTTGCAATGTTAAGATTGTTGTCGCCTAGTAGCACATACAAAAGAATGGCCCGTTCAACATTCACATCTGTTAAATTTGTAGACGGGATTACAGTGTGATTGTTGAATTGGTGCCAAAATTCAGCCTCTCCAGTCAGATCTTGCTTCCTCAACTTCTCTGGCACATAGTCCATTCCAGATTTAGTTTTCCAAACACCATATAATCCAGTGATACCTCTTCTGATTTCATCCGCAAGTTGAGCATATCATCCCTGAAAACATTTTTGCTTGTGACGGGTTGTATCCTATTAAACTTTCTGATAAAGTCACAAGCCTACAGACTGTAATATGAAGTCTCCAAGAAGCTTTCTATGAATTCATCATCGAATGGAACTTTAACTCCTCTAACCCAACTTACTTTTTGACGTGCCACTGTTGCTCTATCAATATTTGATAGGAATTCCTTTAAAATCGCGCTCGAGCTTGGTTCAGCAAAACTCACCAAGGTCTTCCAATCCCTCCTGTCAATCACTTCCAATATTGGTGAGCCATCAGGAAAAGACTCCCAATCAATCCTTTTTTCCGGGATGATTTTCTTTGGCACATACCAGTTCTCATATCGCTGTTGACATTCAAGGTCCCGAAACCGATTTGCATCAAATTCAGTTTTTGCCCTCTTGCTACCAGATGTAGCACCCTTCTTCTTGTTTCCTTAATCCACTTGTTTTCCCTGAAACTCAGAAAATTTTTCCACAACATACATATATCATGAATTCCCAGATTATTCGCAAGCATGTTCCTAATATTTCTTAGTTCAGGAAAATAACAAAAATTTGCATCATATAGAATTAACATGTATAATTTGAACAAGCATTAATCTCCAAATAAATCATTCCTACCAATTCCCAGATTTATTGGTTTTTATATGACTTAGTTATGACTTCAGGATGTATACTAAGCATACTTTGATCATTGCAATTAAGAATTAAAATCTTTTAACAATATGGCCTCATTCCCAGATTTTATTCCTAACCATACAAAATATTTTAAGCATACTCTGGGTTTTAATTCTTCTCACAACTTCACACAATTTGATTTCCAAACATAACTCTAATCTAATCATTTAAAAGCAATTAGCACTTACGCATTTAATTCAAAAGGATCTCATGTTTCAACCAATGTGCCATGCTAACTAACATCATTCATTTCTAGATTAGAGCACACATCAAGAGTTAAAGCATTATAAACCAATTTCCCATCAGTCCAAAAACAGAAAGGCAATCCATGGTTTTGCAGCTGGCGTGGTTGGCGCCAGGTTCACACGGATCGAGTGGAACTCCAGAAGCTCTGGCGCGATTGGCGCCAGCTTCACGCAACTCGCGTGGGTTGGGAAACAGAGATTCATAGAGATGTGAACTGCATTGGCCCTAATTTCTATCAATCCATATCAGAATCCATCCTATCCACATGCTTTCTACTCTAAACCCTATAAAATACAAGATTTAGGAAGAAATATTCGTACCTTATCCTTTGCCATTTGAAAGAAATGAAGAAGTTGAATAAAAACACAAAATTACTTCAGGGAACAGGGACTCAGAACCAAAATGATAATGAACAAGGACGAGGTAAACTAAGCCAGGTATTTATAAACTTCAAGAATGACAAGCAGTTAATGGAGGTTATAATCACAATGTAACTAAAATGCAAGTTATGAGCAGTTATGGGCTATAAACGTTTGAATGTGAAGGGTCATGACTTGTGGCTGCTGAGGGTATGCAAAAAGTTATCCAAATAGGGTTTCAAATTTCAAATTTTAAAAACTACCCTCGAGGTTTCATGTGAGTCGCGCCACCACCATACGAGCCGCGTGAGAGTCCAGAATGGGTGGCACGAGTGGCGCCATGTTTGAGCTATCCGCGTGAACCTCTAGAACACATGACGCGAATGGCTCCACCACCACGCGAATCGCGTGGGCTGCAGATTAATTTTTTTTTGAAACAATTACAAGAAATAATGTATACACAACATAAAATAAAATAAAATTACTTAAAAGTACAATAAATAAAATTCAAACATTAAACAATTAAAATTAATCTAGTAACAGGATAAAAGCATTTAACGTCATCAAAAACCTTGGATTGCCTTCCAAGTAGCGCTTGTTTAACGTCATGAGCCTGACACCGACCTCTTTAATTTTCAGGGGAACCAAGTGGTATGGAAATGGTATTCCTATCCACATCCCCTCCATGGTAAATTTTTAGTCGTACCCATTCACTTTAAAAGATTTATCAGAATTTTGCGGGGCTATCTCAATTGTCCAATTTGGAAAAACTTTTCTAACTATAAAGGGACCAGACCAACGAGATTTGAGTTTACCTGGAAATAATCTCAATCGAGAATTATAAAGTAATACCTGCTGTCCCGGTGTAAACTCTTTTGGATGAATCTTCTTGTCATGCCATTTCTTAGTCTTTTCCTTATAAAGCCTAGCATTCTCATAAGCGTTTAATCTGAACTCGTCAAGCTCATTTAATTGCAATAATCTTTTCTCATTAGCTTGAGACGGTTCAAAATTAAGAAACTTTGTAGCCTACATCGCTTTATGTTCTAATTCCACAGGAAGATGACAAGACTTACCATATAAAAGCTGAAAAGGTGACATACCTATTGGTGTTTTGAAAGTTGTTCTGTATGCCCATAATGTGTCATCCAGCTTCTTTGCCCAATCTTTCCTTGAACTTCCAACAGTCTTCTCCAAAATTCTTTTCAATTCTTGGTTGGAAATCTCAACCTGTCCACTCATCTGAGGATGATAAGGTGTAGCTACCTTATGAGTGACCCCATATTTAGCAAGCAAACCAGAGAATTGTTTGATGCAAAAATGAGCGCCTCCATCACTTATGATTGCCCTCGGTACTCCAAATCTAGTAAATATATGTTTCCGTAAAAATAACACAACTACTTTTGCATTGTTAGTAGGCAAAGCAATTGCTTCCACCCATTTGGAAACATAATCTACTGCTACTAATATGTATTGGTTGGAATATGACTTAGGGAAAGGTCCAATAAAGTCAATTCCCCAAACATCAAAGTTTTCCACCTCCAATATATTGTTAAGGGGAATCTCATCTTTCCGCAACATATTATCAGTCCTCTGGCATTTGTCACATTTCTCCACATAATCGTGTGCATCCTTGAAAAGTGTTGGCCAATAATACCCACACTGTAATATCTTTTGAGCTGTTCTATTACCTCCGAAATGACCTCCATAATCTGAGAATGACAATGCTAGAGGATCTTTGGTAATTCCGCTTCAGCTACACATCTGCGAATAACACCGTCAGTACATTTATAATAAAGGAATGGGTTATCCCAGAAATACCTCCGTGCATCATGGAAAAATCTCTTCTTTTGCTGCCAATTAAAATCTCCAGGAATAGCACCCACAACTTTGAAATTAGCCATGTCAGCGAACCAAGGACCCAATTTAGTGACCATCATCACTTTCTCATCAGGAAAGGACTCATTAATAACTATCTCTGGTCCATCTTGTAATTCGCTTTCCTTAATTCTTGAAAGATGATCAGCTACTTTATTCTCCACTCCAATCTTGTCCTTGATTTCCAGGTCAAATTCCTGAAACAATAACATCCATCGCAATAATCGCGGCTTTGCATCCTGTTTATTCATCAAATACTTAATTGCAGCATGGTCAGTATAAATAATAACTTTAGACCCTATCAAATAAGATCTAAACTTATCTAATGCATACACTACAACTAGCATTTCTTTTTCAGTAGTGGCATAATTAACTTGTGCCTCATTCAAAACTCTACTAGCATAGTAAATAACATGCAACAATTTATTCTTCCTCTGACCAAGAACAACACCAATAGCGTATGCACTTGCATCGCACATAAGTTCAAATGGCAAAGTCCAGTCAGGTGCTGTCAAGATAGGTGTAGTTGTAAGTTTCTTTTTTAACACATTAAAAGCAGCAAGACAGTGCTCATCAAACACAAAATCAGCTTCTTTTACTAGAAGTTGACTAAGAGGTTTTGTAACACCCCAATATTTTTATATACGTGTTAAATGTGTAATTTAGGAAATGTTTTAGATCAATTAGTAATATGTGATTAAAGGATTTTTTACCTAGAATAGAGATTAGAAAAATTTCAATACAATACTCCTAGGTAATAAATTACTAATAGGTGACAAGAAAATCTAGAATAGAATTTCTAGGAACTTTACTA
>PYAF01003783.1:38495-53906 GCA_007407185.1 Glycine tomentella
TGGAGGTCCAAGGAAGAAGAAAGGCTGATTTTTCCTCTCCTTTTTGCGTTTTTGGCCTTTAAATTCTAGTTCTGCCGACGTTCCCGCGCTACTCGCGCCATATATGGCGCTACCCGCGCCACGTTCCAGTGCCAAAACAGACTTTCTGGAACACTTATGGCGCTACTCGCGCCATTATGGCGCTAGTCGCGCCAACCTCTAGCAGCTGTGGCGCTACTCGCGTGGACTCCCACGCTACTCGTGTGGAACTCCAGAAGAAAACATGCTTTTCCAAAGCCCTTCCCACGCTACTCGCGCCATACTTCACGCTACTCGCGCGGGAGGCCAGACAGCATTGGCATTTTTGTACATCTGGCGCGGGTCGCGCCGCACTTCACGTGGGTCGCGCTGCAGGCCAGAATAGCCTATTTCCACTCTTTCTCAAGTGTTTAAGCCTCCTTTCAAGGGGTTCCAAGGCCTAATAATATCTCCTCATTTATAAGCTTAATCCTAAGCTTAACATGTGCTTGATCATATGTTTAACAATTCAAGATATTACAAAACTGGCTTCTCTCCACCAAAGTAATTAAGAATAAAAATAAAATAATTGATGAATTGTGAATAAGTAATTTAAGAATTGTGTTGTGAATAAAAGGAATTAAAATAATGAAATTAAATCGCAATTATCATTAAAGATAATATTGATGATAATTTGAGAATTTATGAAGATGAATTGTGGTTAAAGCGCAATCACCTCTGTTCTTTACTTATGTAGTTGAGTTGATAATTAATTTCACTTACTATAATTGTTCAAAGATATGCCTTACATTATTAGTTAAACCCAGATTTCTCGGTCATTTTAACCCTTTAATCCTAATTAAGAATTCTAATCTCTTAGCAACCCCTTTGCAGATTAAGCTTTAAGTTGACATATTATGCTTTGCAATCTTTCACCCATATCCCTAGGTGATGTTGGATTGTTACTTTACCGATTTTAGAAACTAAAACCCCAATATCCCTATTGTGAATTATAGCCCTTAGAACCCTAATAGATTGATCAAGTCTATCAATGGCAATCAAAGATTAAGAACAAGATAAAGTGAAACAATCATAATAAAATTCATTAACATCAATTCAATTAACACAAGAGTTCACATTGGCTTTTGGCCTCACCACAATCAAAGAAGGATTAGCCAGACATAGTATGTCTAGCTCAATACAATAATACTAAAGAATAGAAAGGAATACAAAGAAGAAGAGCAATCAAACCCCTCAATCTTGTCTTCCTTCTTAATCCTCTTGATTCTTGATTTCTTCCAATACCTCCTTTTTGGTGTTTCTGCCTCTGGGTGTGTGTGTAAAACGTCCTATTACTTCCCTATTTATAGCCAAGCTTGCAAAACCCTAGTATCTTTTTGTTATTATCTTATCTCTATTCAGTTTTTAGATTTCTCGTAACGGCCGCGCGACTGGCGCCAGTCTGGCGTGACTAGCGCCAACTTCCAGTGACTGTGGCGCGATTCGTGCGGGCATGGCGTGATCCACGTGGACTTCCAGTCAGTCTGGCGCGATCAGCGTGGGCCTGGCCGATCCGCTTCAGCTTCCAGATCCAGTTGCTTCTTTATTTTGCTTCTTTTCTTCTATTTATTGCCCCTAAACATTAAAATAACAAGAATTAATAATAAAAACCAAAAGTAATGAATTTTTGCTTTATTCTAGCATTTATTTGATATTTTCTATTTATTTCCTAATAAAACTAACCTAAAAATTACTATATACTTGCAGTATATCAAATGTTAATTATGTTATGATTTACAAATATTCACGGTGTTTTATTTTTATTTCTACAGGTAATAGATGATGTAATTCAGTTATATGCTCAAGCTATGCCTTTTCCAAATCCCATAATTGAATCTTTGTTGGTTCAAGTTGGGTTTTCAGATGTTGCAATGCTCGGACAAATTAAAATTGATGATGCTTTAGTAAATGATTTGGTTGAAAGGTGGAGATCTGAATCACACGCATTTCATCTTCTAGTTGATGTTGCTCTTTAAATGGGTTTATGCGTTGATAGAAAACCAATTATTGGCTCAACATATTATGAATTGGAACAAATGTGTGCAAACTATATAGGTGTTGTTCCCCCAAAGAATCCACTAGTGGGATCAACACTAAACCTAAAATGGTTAAAAGAAAACATGTTGACTCTCCCAGTAAACCCACACCACAACAATTAGCAGTTCACTGTGGGGCATACATATTAGGACTGATTGGTGGGGTCGTGATGTCAGTCAACTTAGGAAATAGAGTTTACCTTATGTATCTACCTCTGTTAGCAGATCTTGAACAGGCTGGATGGTACAGTTGAGGTTCTACATGTTTAGCATTTTTGTACACAGAAATGAGTAGGACAATTTATCCATCATCCAAAAATTAGGACAATGTACAATGTTGTTGCAGTCTTGGGCATGGTATCGCATGTCATTCCTTCAACCAAGGGTCGAACGTCAGCCGTCATATCCATTTGCAATTAGGTAAACAAAAATTTATCACCAAACAAATACTATTTTTGGTCATGTATTTGGCACTAACATATTACATTTCACTAGACGGAGTGACAAATGACTACGATTCTCTGAAATCCCACGCGGTGATGTTATAGGCTACAAATCAAGATTCAATAACATGTGTAACGAGGAGTTTAAACCATTTTATTATTTTTAATGCACTAACACAAAGAGTGCTATTGTTACTTCATGGGATAAGTTCCTCATTTACTCTCTCACTTGTCTACCTCCCTTCCGATTAATATTTCTTCTTAAAAAATGAAATAAAATAAAACAATACCAACAATAACAACTTGCAGCCCAGGAGAAGCCATATATGTTTTTCCCTAAACATAAGTCTTTGGATAAATTACATAGGAGAAAATGTGATGTTGCAAATGCAAGAAAACTATGCCAAATCTCTTGTACCTTTACTAAATTTACTTTTATTATATCTTGCAGACTTTATAAAAAAAATTCAACAATTTTCGTATTACCACAACATTTTGTTCATGTATCAGGTCTACTCAATGTCACATTTTATACTGCCCTGCATAATGTGTATGTGCAAGCCACCAAAATATCACAAATTATTGAAGAAATAGTCATTATTCATCCCTGAACTGAGAATACTGCACTTACATGATCTGTTTGTTCGGTTTAAATAAGTTGTAATAGTGTTTTAACTGTTGTGTTGTGTTGTGTGTCAAGGATGACCCATTAATTACATAAAATCCATCTAACCTAATTAATAATGAACAAATCCCTAACGTGAGTATGGTGTATAACAAATCAGTGAATAGTATGAGTATAGCATATTACAAAACAGAAGCACAAGAGAAATGAAAGAGAATAGTGAACTTTTGTCTTTGCCTTTGCGTAGTCTGTGATGTGTCACAGTCACTACACTTTGAGAGCGAGAGCAACAATGACGTCAAGAGTGACACCAAGAGCGACAACGAGAGTGAAAGTGAGACCAAGAGCGATGACGAGAGTGAGAGTGCTGAGAGGGAGGAATTCAATCGCCATAGAGAGTAAGAGCTTTAGAGTGAGAGTGAGAGTGGGCGTGAGAACAGGGAAACACGTTTAAATATAGGAAAATACAATGTCGATTTTTATAAAAACTGATGTTAACATCAAAACACATCATCTATTTTTAAAAGATTGATGTTAAAATAACATCATTTTTTTGAAAAATCGATGTTAAAAAACTCTTTTATTTACAAATATGTCACCGTGCTTTTGTTAGCATCGGATTTATCAAAAACCGATGTTAAAAGGCTTTTTTCTAGTAGTGGAGTCATTTATGCCAAACCATGAATACAAGGACTCCAAAATATGGAATGCTTGTGTCACTTTAATTTGTTTCCCAATGGTAGTATGACAATAAACTTACAAGGTCATGCTCCAATTTGGACTTAGTCAAGACATGGCAAATCCACCGCATAATCTTGACAAACTCCATCATACTAATATGAGAGGACACAGTGACATAAAATTGCACAGAGGAGCATCAATAATGGATTGCAATTTGGAAGGAAAGATGCAAATATGTGTTAATCGACCAACCTATGCAAGGACATCTTGAACATATCAGTCATTACATGAATTGGTACCAAGCAAATTCAAAATTTTGTCCAACACGGTTTGCATCTCATACAAATGTTACTGCCACATCTCGCTCAGCTCTAGAGATGGAAACTGATAAAAAATCCTCCACTACAAAGCCCACTAGTTCTTTAACCAATCAACCAAATTTAATGATTTCATCCAGGAAGAGCAATTTGTTTTTTCTGATAAACAACTTCAACCACAAGAACATGGATGAGTACATCGATAGCCGGCAAGAAATAAACAACCTCTCAGATGTGGAATTGGTGGACACATATGACATTAATTTCCCTTGTTAATGACATCCTACTATGATGATTGTTAGTTTGCCCTTATTGATTGATTGAACGCTGAACAATGCATTAATTGACTGAGCACTATATTTTTATGAGACGAATTGACTGAAAATTGCTTTTTTCAACACAAGTTGACCTTAGATTGCTTTTTCCAAATGATTTGACCTCACATTGCTTGTTTCGAGACGATATGATTGGACAATGATTTTAACAACGCAATTTGACTAAACACTATTTTTTTCGAATTATGCAAACCAATGGTAATTAATTGAGACGCAATCTAAATTATTTATATTGTCGGTGTGATCTCAGTCGTTGGTATAAGTCATGGAAGAACACTTGATCACCTAATATATATATATATATATATATATATATATATATATATATAGCAGTAAGGGCTAGATGCAACTCAACACCTTTGTATGATATTCACCATATTGCATAAAACATGGACAATGTATCCACTCTTGTGTATTGTGATGGTGATATGATTCCATCATACGAAGGGATAGCGTTTGAATGCCTTAGTGATCCGAAAGTCATCAGAATAAGTGAGGACATGTCAGTTGATGCCTTAAGGAAAATACTTTTTGATGCCAATGGAGGTTGCAGAATTTCATTTGATATTTTTTATCATCAACCAATTTACATAGGTGATGGTTGTATTGAATACGACTGTATGAAGCCTAAACACAATGATGATTGGAAAATTGTTTTTCATCTATTTAGAATTTAATATTAAAGGTCCGATTGAGTTGAATGCAACTTTTGGCCATTCTTTAGATGAAATCCTTGCCTTGATGCGTTATGCATCTGCGTAGTCATGGCTAAACATTGAATAACTACTCAAAATTAGTGTCATTTGGGTAAAAAAAAATGGATGTATTATTTGGATAAATAATAAATTTATTTATATTATTTGAATAAAAAAGTCTAAATAACTACTCGAAATTAGTAATTATAAAATATCTAGCTCATTTTGTGGGTGGATAGGGATGGAAAGATAGGAAAGAAAAAAAGTAGGGAGAAAAAGTGACAGGTATGATAAGTGATATCATAGAAAAAAGTAAAGTAAATAAGTCAAAATATAATGAAATAAAAAAGATATATTTATAATTTTTTGTTTAAAATATAGAACTCTTGTTGAAAACAATTAGTGGCCAATTATATAAGAATAACTGATAACAACTAAAAAATGAATAACTTTATTTATGATAAGATAAATATCATTATACATAAGTATCTTACATCAAACTCAAAATATACTCTCACTATACTAAAATATCCTCAATCATGACAACACCCATATATGAATTATGTGCTAACTGGAGACAATAAGTGAAAATCCTTTAGTAAATGGATACGTTACCATGGATATTGTCCCTACGTGTTCAATGAATATTTATCCACTTTTCACTATTTCTTTCACAGGAACTTAATGTAAATAGATAAACTTTTGTTTTTATTGTAATATAGAGCTGTCAATCTATCAGCATAATATAACTTATTATCATAATTATACTTAGACTATTAGGGATGTGGAAATTCTTAAAATAAAAACATACCAATTCATTAAGATAACAATTTGAATACAATATGAAATCTAATTGAAAACTTTGGAGCTAAAATTCAATGTGTCGTCTTAGCCAAGTTATGAGTAACATGATTGACTTGTCTCCCAACAAAACTCACCGGTGAGTTTGACAAAAATGTTAAAGCTTCTAAACATTTTCCTAAAATGACATAATAATTTGTTACTCCTGTTGAGGATGTATTAATGCCATGGGTAACTGTCTTACAATCCAATTCAAACACAACATTGTTAAGTTTCATCTCTCATGCCCAGTTAATTGCGTGAAACAATCCCATGCCTCAACCAATTTTAGTTCTAGGATGTCTGATTGAGCTTGTGTTTTTGTTGCTATAAATGTTCCTTGCTCATCGCGAATTACCATACCAACTCCAAAGCTTTGATTGTCATTAAAAATGACTGCGTCGATATTACATTTGATCTAGCTCGCTTCAGGTTCCGTCCAAGATATTTTCTGTCGAGTTGGAAAAGCTTGTTGTCCTGATATTGGTTCGTTATTTGTTGGGCTATGCTCCATTCATCAAAGTAATGATATGCCAACGAAGATGCAGTAGCTGGACTCACTTCCTTTGATTCCCAAATCTTTTCATTCCTACATTTCTAAACGCACCATAGAATAACAACAATTTTTTGTTTGAAATTATCTGCCATGGTGTTGAGAACGTTGAAAATTAGCTGCTTGATTCCATCTACATGTTGAATCTTGGAAGCTAAAGAATTCCACAGTCCCACAGATGTCCATATGCCACGAGCTTGATGACATTGAGCAAAGATAGGCCATTCGTTTTCTTGAATTGAGTTGCAATAACAACAAAAATTGTTACTCTGCACTCTTTTCTTCTGGATGTTTTGCTTACAAGGTAGACAAGCCCTCAATATTCTCTAAAGAAAGTGCTTCGATTTTGGTGGGATCTTCAATCTCCAAATCTGCATCCAGTCACCTTCCACCTTTAAATGTTTATTGTCCAACATATTCTCCATAAGGTATATATATATATATATATATATATATATATGTTTTAACCTTAAAATCATCTTTTTCTATAAAAGCGTCAGAAAGTTTGAAATTAATGCGAAGCTTAGACCCACTAGCAGTACTAAGTCGCTCAGAAGTTTTTTCAAAATACTTTGTTGGAATTAATCCATCCTGAATGCAGTTTAAGTCTGCCCCTGTGTCAAACAGAGCTTCAGTCTCAAGGATAAAGTTTCCAACAATAATTTTGACCTTGATATAAAATTTTTGAATTGTCAACTGGTTTATTAATTCAAAAACCTTGGGAGGAATATCAAGACTAACTCGATCTTCAGAAGAGCCATTATCAGAATGTTTATTATTCTGAACATGTTCTTCTTCATCAATTGGATCACCATATTGTAAAACACTCAAAATGTTGTGATGAACACTTTGTTGTTCTTTAATAAGGTGAATTTCAGCTTTCAGTTGGTTAACTTCATACTGAAGGTCCTGAAGGGTTATTGGTTTAACATTACTCTTATCAAACTTCTTAAGAGTATTTTTAAGATTAAACTTATTATTAACTAATAAATTGTTATTGTTAGAAGATGAAGATGATGGTTCATCAAAAGATTTTTTAAGTTTAGACAAAAGATTTTTCTTCTCTTCAGGATCAAAAATGGAATTAATCACCTCAAAAAGAAGATCTTGCTCCCTGGTAAGGAAATTAACCTGGGAAGAGGAAGGACAGTCTTCATCAGTCGAATATAAATCATCCTCTTGAATTTGATTTAGATTTTCTGAAGAGTGATCTTCAGAAGTATCTTTATCAGATTCTTCTTCAAAGGAGGATTCTACTAAGAGCTGATTAATCCATTCTTCAACAGAGGGTTCAAGATTAAGGTTCCTAAGCTTTTACTTAAGCCTGCAATATTGACTTTTATGGCCAGGTTTTCCACAAGTCCAACAGATTATAGGTTTCTTAGGAATGTTGATCTTATCAAAGGGGGGTTTTGTCTGGAATTCTTTTCTAAGCTTTCTTGGTGGGGTTCCAGACTTATGGCGATGATAAACAGATTTCTTAGGCTTCTGTCTATCAGGATTATGGGTATGCTTCTTGGATTTCCTGGGTTTGGAGGAGCAAGGAAGGCCAAACTGCTCACAGAAATTACCCAAATCTCTGCGATTCTGTGCCTTTTCTTTGGCAAGCTGATGCTGGATCTTATCATCTTGGCAAATTTTCAAGGCTACCTTCTGGACATAAGCAATAAGCTGATCATAACTTAATTGCTTATAGGGAATCTCATTTTAGGGTGCTGACTACGAATCTTATCCCTAACCTTATCCCCTAAAGATTTTGGAAGACCGGCAAGAAACTTTTCTTTCCAAAAGGGCTCTTGGCTGTCTTCATGGGTAAAGACTCTAGTGAGGAAGGTATCCTTATACCATCTAAAGTCAACTAGGGTCTTACACCTAAGATTGGAAAGGAGTTCACCTGATCTATCTTTCCAAAGACTAGAATCTCCTATAAAATGCTTGATTATGGTGAAGATTAACTGGTTGATAGAGTCAGGGATTGGTTTACCATCATGGGTCAGGATTGTGCCATCATTTTCCATTTTAACAGCATTCTGGATGGTAATCTTATGATCCTTGGAAAGATAGTTGTCCTACCAGCCTTTTAGTTGCCCAGTAAAACCAAAAACTAAAATGGTTACAATAGCTGCTTCCGTACAGTTAAGGGATGTATCATAGGCTGTAGCAACCATGGTCAATTTCTGGAGGATATTGAGGATTTGGTACTCAGTTTTGCCATCTATGTTCCATTCATAGACATGGTTGGCATTAAAGGATTTGGAATTTTCCCTTTCTTCTAAGAGAAGATCAGGAGCGGTGGCCCTATGGTAATACAGCTTAGAGGGTTGCTTCCAGTTTGGCTGATTCCTAATAGGGTTAATTTGGACAGATCTATCTGAGTCAAAGTTTCCATTTTTAGACTCAGCTTGGTTAAAGACATTGATTTCTTTGTCTTTGTCCTTTTAGGCTTCATGCCTAGATCTGACTCTAGTGAGGGTTGGTCTAGAATGGGCCACTTGGGATGTCTGAGGAGTATCTTGAATAATGATGGATGTTAATCCTTCAATTTTTTCCTTAGACTCTTCAGAGGGCTGATTATAAGCTTAGAGTTTAGCAAACTCTTTTCTAAGCTTATCAGTCATCCTAAAAGGTTTGAAAATTGGGGTTTGAATAGTCTTAGAAGAGGAGGAAGAAGTGTTGGTTTCTAAACTAAGATTGGATATTTCACCCAATTTTTCTCCTATGGATTGGAGGTACCTATTGGTATAGTTAGATTGCTCCATAAGGTTCTTGATATCCTTAGGAGTTATAGGTTCAGATTCATCCCTAGACTTAAAGGGTGAGGCATAAATGTGGCCATGCTTTTCATTCCTAACATTAGGAAGAATAAAATTGGTCGACAGAGGGAACTGAGATCTAACTATCTGGCCATCCTTAATACTTAGTGATAACACCAATGGTGTTTGGTTCTAAGAAAAAATAATCTATCTTATGGTAAGCTGCATAAGATTTAAACCAATCAAAGAAAAAGATTTGAGACTTAACAAGATTAAGAAAGGAATAATATTCTTCCCTAATCTGGCTTTTACTAATACCCTTATAATGGCTAAGAAACCACTCTCTTTGAGTAGTCATTTCCTTAGAGTTGAAATCTAGCTTAAGGGCTTCATAATCTATGCATGTCTTATTAATCATGGATAACTTCATAGTCTTGCATAGATGAAAAGGTTGGAGAGGGGATAGATCTGGCTGACTCTTCCTCGTTATTTTCCTGCTGATAAATAAGTTGAGGAATAGATGTCGAGGTTTCTACACCCTGAAGCTTGATTCTACTACTACTACTTCCACTTGGAGCAGCAGAGAAGGATTTCCTAGAGAAGACAAATCCAAACATCTCGGATCTAGAATCTTAGTAAAAGATGATCTAGCTGTATTGAAGGAATTAGATCTTAAAGGTGATCTCAACCCTTCCAGAGTCATACTGTCTGACTGACTCAAAGCTAGGCGTGGTCTGGGGTTTGGCTGGGGCTGCCTTGTCCATGGCCCAAGTCTGAGGGAAATTAATATCTTCCCACTTGATGACTTTCGGGATGACAACCTTAGCCTTGGATGTATTTGTGAGAAACAAGGTAGTTTCTCCAATCTTCCTAGGCTTGAGGACCCTAGACATGCATGAGTTCATTACCTTGTACTGAACTCGATATATGATATTAACTGGGATGGATCCAGTCTTCATATTAAGACCATAAAGCTGGACATCTAGGGTTAAAACATCTAGAATATTGGCATCCTCAAGGCTGACAGTCCTATCAGGATAATAATTGAAATAGATTGGACCATTACTAAGGCTGGTTTCTATGGTGCCTAGAATGAAATCAGTAAACTGATTGTGACGGGAGTCTCTAAGACACAAAAGAATTGAGGTGTTTAATCCTTCTATACCCGAAGATTTAGTTGCAACTTGGACACATCCAATATGCAAAAAACTATATTTTTGTTTATGAGATTTTAAAGAACCGTTTGAAAGAAGTTTAATTTCATCAAAATCAGATTTAAGACGTATATTAGTCTCAACAGTCTGAATTATGAAATCAGATTTACAAAAATAGCTTCCGTCAGGTTTGTAAAGCTCTTTTTTCTGGAATCTTGGGAATCTTCCAGTCATCTAGATCTTGATTAATATCCTCAAAAGAGACTTCTTCTTTGAAGATATTACAATTGGATTTGATTAAAGCATTTTCAGCTTGAGAGGGATTAAAGGAAGAAGATGAGGGTTGGGAGGATTTACAAGAAAATCAGGAGGAGAAAGAGCGAAAGAGAGACATATCATGAAATTAGTCCCCTAATATCATTGCCATCCTTTGGTTCTGTAAGGATATAAAGGTAGATCCGGATGAATTTTTACTTTCTGAGATATATTCCAGACTTTTTTTAATCTCTTAACTGAAGCCAATGGGTTTTTAGACAAAAGTTTAGATCTGGCGTTCCAATAATTTGTAGGATTTACTGCCCTCAACTCAACGGGACTTACTACCCCAGTAACTCCAGATCAGAGCTTTCTCTGCTTATCATACTTACCAGTTAAGACATTAAGAACGTTAAATCATTTACAAAAGCGTAAAACAACAGAGAATAAAAGATTCATGTTTGGATAATATTTCAGATGAGTAAAAAATACACTAGATCTAGCCATATATTCCTACTTCCCCATCAGGCTCTGATACCATAAGGGTGGAAGCGAGGCTAGGGGAAAGAAGTTAGAACAACCAATGCATATGGAAAGTAGGAATAGAATTCGGAATTCACATGGCTAAAAACTTTAAATCGCCCATGCGGGATCTGGGTCTTCATACAAACAAGAAGAAGGTCCCAAAAATCAATCTAAATCCAAGAAGCCAATCAAAGAGCCCGTCGAAGACTCTTCACAATCATCGGATGATTTCTATCAGAATGAAGAAAACTGATTTGGCATCAATCTTGATGATGACTGACTATAACCCGGTCACCACCATAAACAGATAAGCAGAAGGGTGAGTGGAGAAAGCTCCTTTTGCTAAAAACCTTCCATGTCTTTACCTTCCTAATCCTTCAGCCAAAAAGATTGTTGAAACTGATGCCTCTCTCTCTCTCTCTCTCTATATATATATATATAGAGAGAGAGAGAGAGAGAGATGAGGTCTGAAAATCAAAAGGGTGCTTAAGTGAAAACCAAGGCTTTGAGGGTTTGAGTTTCTAATCCAACAATGGTCCAATTTTCTTTTTAGTGATGATTTTTAATTATTATTATTTTAATTTGACTATTTCAAAATTTAATAATTAAGAGAATAATAATATTTCTAACTAAAACTGAGAAAGGATCAAAATAATTTTTTTGAAATTTAATATATTAAAATAAAAAACAAAAAAAAAACATAAACAACCCAAAATAACATTTAGTCTAAAACCAAACAATATTTTAATGATCAAGAGCTCATGAACGATAAAGAATAACTACAAGGATGAAAATCCACACAAGATAAACATACTTAATTAGGATAGGCAAGATCCAGACCATATAAAATTGGTTTGGTCCTAAAAATAAGAGGGAGGAAGGAATAAGTTGTGAGATTGAATTTTTCTACTAACAAAAATTAACATATTAATTATTAATATTTATTTATAAAAAAAGTAGGTAGGATCCACTATTGTTTGTGTTTGTAATATAAGACAAGCATAATAAGTAGGGTATGTGGAATCACACAAGCCTCTTGGCGAACGCAAAGTACTAGTCGCACGAATCTATTTGGATACAAGATTAGAAGTGCTTTTGAGAGCTTTTCCATTGGTTCCAACATGCTAATCCTCATCTTTCACACCTTTCATCACTCCTCTTTCCCACCCATCCATGATTCCAACTCAGTCCCATTTTCCCCAACCTGATTCGAGTTCAAACCCAAACCCAGACTCTGCAAAGCGCATCAAATTCTGGAGCTATGGGAGAAGTAAGAAATGAGTTTGGCAGAGATTTAAGTTTTGGGGGAGCTGCAACGACAATTGAAGGGATTGGTGTGGGTGGCATTGGCGGAAGGGATATGTAATTTATTTCATGTTTTTATGAACGCCGGATATATCTCCAAGGACCTTCAGTAGTTCTTTGGTGTTAATTTAAAAGGATATGGTAATAGCCAAGATTCCTAAAAGCTTTGGAGGTGCTCTCAATCTTCGATTCTTCAATTGGAAATTAGTGCTAGAATTTTCTTGGGAGAACAATTTTATGTTGAGTTTATTTGGATTGAGTAATACTTCTAGCTTTTTTGTGATGTTACGCTAATAGACTTTTAATGGGGTGCCTTCGTTAGATCTTCAGACATTAGCATGTTGTGCTGAATGCTTCTTGAATTCTGTTTCATTTTAAGCGTGAGTGGTGCACCGGCAATGGCATAGGGTTCATCAGAACGGTAAAAGTTTGCCAAAGATGGCGAGGGGTAGATTATGAGAAGTAGGATCCAAAAATAATATGGTACTAAAAGTTCACCATAATAATGTATGCACCAGATTCATCTAGTGACCATAAAAAATGGTACTCCGTGGACCACTTGTTAAGGTGATCTATGCTAAAAGCCATCGACAAACATATGTATAATTTTAATTTGGTATCTACCTGAGCTATGGATCTTTAATTTTTCTTATTTTCAATGCAATTCAAAACAAGAAGTGCAGTGATGAGACTTGTTTTACCCAAAAAGAAAAAAATATAACATTTCATTAAAGGAGATTTTTTTAATTATCAAAATGATTTTCCTTCTATTGTTTTCAATTCCATCAATAGAAAAATCTAACTTTAATTTCTCAAATTATTAATTTTTAGTTACTTTGTACACTTTGAAAGAAAATAATTTCTTATTTAATTAAGTAAAACAAAATTTTATGTGATGCATGCCCTTTATTTGAGGAGAAATACACAAGTTATGTTGTATAGCTGTTGCAAAATCTTTTATTAATACACAATTGCATAGCAATCTAGTCATCTTAATTGCATGAATCGTACAGACCCTAAAGGTTATATAGATTCTGTAGTAACTTTTGGAGTATACAATGATGGATTGTGCTTCATACACCATGTGCTTTTCTACTACACCATTTTAAATTTTTTATAATACCAAAATTGCCCTTAATGACTGAAAAAACACATAAATGTAGAAAGCTCTTCACGGACTCCTTACACCATTGATCACCATTTTGAGCTGGGCATTGGTTGGAATCGTCTTGTGAGCTGTTTGTTTTGCATTTGGTTTGTTTGAGGTGTGCGGTCTGCACTCCTGGACGTATTTTTTGGTTGGGTGTTGCCGGAGTGAAAGCGCCGAGGTTGTAGGTGAAGCTTTTTTTTTTTTTTCTTTTTTTGCCTTACAGATTATGTAATCCGTAAGGATTTCACAGATTAAGGAATCTGTCAGTAATGGTGCACGCATGGTCATACGGATTAGGTGATCCGTATGGGTTATACGGATTACCTAATCCGTATGCTTTTGACGGATTGTAGGGTTTGTGTATATCAAACGGATTAGCTAATCCGTATGCGTCATACGGATTACCTAATCCGTATAACCCTTACGGATTACGTAATCTGTATGACCCATACGGATTACGTAATCCGTATGACCCATACGGATTAGCTAATCCGTTTGACATACACGAACCCTATAATCCGTTAAAAGCATACGGATTAGGTAATCCGTAAACCCATACAGATTACCTAATCCATGAAAGCAAAAAAACAAAATTAAAATGCTATTTAGTGGAATTGAATTTATTTTTATTGTATTTTGAGTAGATATCAGTTTATAAACAAACTTTTGTTAAAAAATAATAATAATAATAAAAGTACAATTTAATTTGAAAATAATAACATTAGCGGATAGATATATATGGACACATGCAGTTGTTCACAATAAAAATTAAAAACATATTAAATAATGGTACTAGTGTGTCAGGCATGCGTTCTGTCCAAGTTATTGGCCATCACATGAAGGGTCAGAAACTATGTTTATAGTACTAGTGTTGTCAATGTCATTATGGCATTTTACCCTTCCACACGCTTTTGTATTAACTGTTTAATGAATATGATTTTTTTTCCTTTGTTAGGATGGACAACGACTAGTGGATGTATGAGAGTATAATGGCTGAAGAAATTTATATGAATGAAGACATTGGACCAGACCCTGATGACTTTGAAGACAATGATTGTTTAATTGATTGTTCTGCTGCGTTCCAAACAAATGAGGTGATTATGTGGATTTTTGTAACATCCTCAAAATCATATCTTGAATTCTTATTTAATTGTGGAAGTATGATGATACTTGGATAAAAAAAAATTAGTTGAAGAGAAATGACCATATTGCCCTTCCTTAAAACCATAAATTACAAAAATGCCCTTAAAGTTAAAATTACATAAATACCCCTGGATATTTTTGAAAAATTACCAAAATGCCCCTAGATACTTTAGCTAGATATTTTAAGGAGGAAAATTACATAAATACCCTTGGATATTTTGGAAATGACAAGAATACCCTTAGATATTTTTTACTAGATATTTTATGGTAGAAATGACAAATATACCCTTAGGATGAAAGATGAATTTACCATAATACCCTTCAGGCCAGAAATGAACAGATACCCTTTGAGATTCTGTGAAATTTTCTCTCAATTGTAGGATGTTCAAATTTACCCAATAAAATGGTTTAGTAATTTTGATGGTCAGAAGAAGAATAGACCAATTGGAATTAAGATAAGGACAATCTTGTGCTTGAGGTCTGTATGGTACTCTGTAGAATTGGTTATAAGTTATTGAAGATAATTTTTGGAGATCTCTAGGAT
>PYAF01003783.1:60822-134969 GCA_007407185.1 Glycine tomentella
CAAACCTTTAATGGAGGTTCTCTGTTTTTGTTGAAATTCGTTTTCTGCTTGATTCTTCCTTATTGGGTTCTGTTCTGTATTTTTCGAATTAGAGTCATGCTTAATGATTCTGAGGTTGATTAATTCAGTAATCTCAGTTTGCTTAATCCTGAGAAACTATGCCTGACGAGGTTCACGTTTGCTTAATTCGTGTAATGACGTTTTAGGTTAATCTTCGCTTAATTGATTAATCTGGACTGATAAGGTTAAGCAGAACAGATTATCTTTCGTGAATCGAGGATATTAGAGGCGCAATCTGTTCTAAGGGTCTGACTCGTTTTAAATCACTGCATTTAATTAGTAATTCTGCTCTGTTTTTAATTCTGTATACTGTCAAAAACCCCCCTTACACGTTCAATCCCTCACACAGACGACAATTGATCCTTGAGAGACGACCTAGGAGTCACTTCCTAGTACTACATTTAAACAATATTAATTTGACGGAGTGCGACCTCTAATCATTTATTAGGTTATGGTGAAGGATCTTGATCTTTGGTACGCAATCATTTGCTCAAAGAACTTGCAGAATGGACTGATGGATATATAGCCTTGTACGATGGGATACATAGATTTGAAATCTTGAAGCGGTCCCCATTGGTTGATGGATTGTCTAAGGTAAAACAACTTTGGATGTCGGTTTCATATGACTTTACTACCAAACCATTATGTATTTAATGTATTTCATTAACTGTATATTTACAGGTAACTATGGATAAATGGATGGATATTACAGATATGGGTCATGTTATTGCATCAAGATATAACGTGATTTTAGTCTCTCTTTCACTTAAGCAAAGTATGACGTTCTTCCCTCTAAGAAGCCAACCTCCTAGAGATCTGCAGGTTCATCACATACTATGCATTGGTCATGTTTTTGGTAACCACTTTGTTCAGGTATGATTTTAACTGTTTGCCTTCATTTGTTATTACTTTAATTACATTGAACCTAGTTAATTTTAATTTGGTTTCACTGCAAACAGGTATTTTTACGAGAGAATTGTCAGTTGCCAAACACGGCCTTGTTGTGGGCTAGTCACTGTACCAAGGAAGCTCAACAGTGGCCTAGTTATTATATTGGGCGAATGCAAATGTATGCAAAATGTATGAAAGTACGCACACAACACGTTGACTTAGGAGATGCTTAGACAATTTCTAGATAATGAAAGTTCTATTTAATTTCATAAATGTTCAAATACTTAAATATTACAATTCATATGCATCCATAAATGTCCAACATCGAACTACATCAATAATATAAACAAAAGTCATAGTCGTCCGCGATGTGTCTGTCTAGGCCTTGTAGTTCGTGTATACACTAAGCCGTCACCTGTGACACCTCGAGCAACACGCAACAGTTGCTCGACCATAGAGTATGCATCAGTGCCCTCTGTGACCATCCTCGAGTCAAGCATATGTTGCAACCCCTCAGGCATCCGTTCGCAAGCAACCTAAAATAAGCACATATATCATTATCAATAATGTAGTATATCATTAAAGGGCTTCCATAGTGCATGTATAACAAAATGTTCAATTTAATACCACTGCATGTCCAGGGGTATGCCCTGCCATAGAAATATTTGACTCTAAACCTGCTCCAGCATCGTCACGAGGCTGATGCACCGGGGGAGCCACTGGTATTGGTGTAGTAGTTTCCTCAGGACGGTAATGTGAACCAGCAACCTTGTACTGTGTCAGAGTCATGACTGGATGTGATACATGATAAAACCACTCCATATATCCAACAACATGTTGACCCAGATGATCAACCAAGTCCCCAGTCACAACAATGTAATCTGTGAAGTGCATCCATCTGTCGTCCACATCCTCCGCAGAAGGCAGCTCATGTGTATATACCTCTGGAATGTGCTGCACATATCCAAACTGCCTCAGGACCCGCTCTGGACAATACCTGACAGTATATGGACCCTATCTGATGGCCCCAGAGTACAAAGATATCATCTCAAACTCTCTGTGACCACGGTGGTCTTCATACGGCATCCAGCAAACATCATAAGAAGTCAACCTATCTATACGCGATCGATAGGTTGACGGAGGTAACGCCTTCGCCATCTTCCAACGGCAGGCACGTGGTTGAACCTCCTGATAGTCATCATTCGGAACAACATTCCCTACCATAGGAAAATGCTCATATATCCAGCACTGCATATTACAATGCATTAGTATTTAACACATTAAC
Organism: Glycine tomentella; assembly: GCA_007407185.1. NCBI lineage: Eukaryota > Viridiplantae > Streptophyta > Magnoliopsida > Fabales > Fabaceae > Glycine > Glycine tomentella. Next base: position 63,059 of record PYAF01003783.1, read on the forward strand.
AATAACTAGTGATACACTGCATAAATCATTTATAACCAGTAATAACTGTAATAGCGTAATGTACCCAGCCAGATGCTTCCCATGGTGCTTACATGCATAATTCAAGTTATCATACATGTGCACCAGGGTAGCCGCTCCCCAAGCGTATCTGGCAGCTTCATCCATGTCACGGAAAGCTTCCAAGAATACCACACCTATATGTGTGGCACTCTTGTTAGCAAACATAGTGCACCCCACTAGATGAAGCAAGTAAGCCCTCGCAGCTAACATCCAATGCCTAGCTTCACACTTCTGATAGTACAAGTCTCGTAGCCAGGAAAGCTGAACATATGCCCCATGGCATTGGGTCATCTCAGCATCGGCTTCTTCAAGGGTTACCTCTAGCAAATCAACCAACATCGTAATTGCCTCTCCTATGTCGATTGCATCATAGGACTGCAACGTTCCCATAACAGGGATATGCAAGATCGAGGCTACGTCATCCAGTGTCACTGTGACTTTCCCCACAGGCAGGTGGAAACTACTGGTGTCAGGGTGCCATCTCTCCACAAAAGCAGATAGCAATCCCCTGTCCCCAATGTCCACACAGCAAGAGATCAAAGGAGCTAGCCCCGATGCAGCCACTAAGCCCTGGATCTCTGGCATTGGCTTCCCAAATTTAATTACTTTCCGTCTGTGGGAAGCCAACTTTAACTCAGTACGTTCCTGCAACAAAGAGTATATCAGTTTACATCTATATTATGAATAATAATTCTTATTAACATATGAAAATTAACACAATGATACCTCTCCAGCCTAAACTCTAAGGGCAACATGATCCGCATAAGAAGTCACGGAACAGTCCTCTGGCCCCCCTAGATATGACCCTACCTCAGCACCAACATCCTCTGTCCCAACATCCTGTGTCGGAACATCCTGTGTCCTAGGAATATCAGTATCCATATGAGGTTCCTCAAGAATGGGATCCTCAGCAACACCCTGGTCTAACCTTTACCTATGGACGGATGCCGTAGGCCTACGCCTCTGAACAGACTCATCTTTAGTAGCTCTACTACTTCCACCCACTTTCTGAGGCATTCCTCTAGTCTTAACCATGATCTCTGCGTATCATTTGTAGACATGTCAGCCTTCACTTCAAACCAAACCAAGTTCGACATCAAGTTCACCTACTTGGTTTCTACCAATTGCATTTTTTTCCCATGTTTCTTTTCCCTTAGAATTGTAGAATTTTGTTGATCCAAGACCACGAACATTTTATGTCCTAGACTAGTAATCATCTTTGTAGTATTATTTATCAGGTTCAAGTGAGATTACTACGGGCAACTTTTAAATGAGGTCACCTTTTATTCAAGCACAAGGTTTCTGTACTCGGGGAAAAAATAATTCTTTATACTTGTGCTATCAAGAACTTAGAACTATTTCAAGAAAATACCAAGCCCATTTAAACAATTTTCTTTCCAAGACAACTCTTACAAATGTCAATGTGAATTTCTGACATGCCACATGCTGTCAATATGCTGAGGCAAACCTGAATATGTAAACAGTCTTCACTAAAAGAACAAAATATATAATTGGAAGTAAAATTAATACATAGGATTTGGTCCAACTCTATTTAGAATAGATATTCTCTTTACAAGGTTAAACAACTGTAAACACTATGCTTTCATCTTTCAGGTATGTTCCTTACCTCTTAAATTGTTACTATGTTATAGTCTTCATTAGTACTGCGTGAAGTTTTAAAGTTTCCATTTCTTACCTACCGAAACTCCAATTAGTCTAAAACTTCTAAGAGTAAATGACAAAAGAATGCTACCTTGTTAAGTATATTTATAAGACTATAGAAAAGGGGCGTTCCAATACTCTTGCACCCCTATTGTGGGGTGTGAAGACGCTCAGATGTACATAATCTTAATTCCATGAGTAGAGACTATTTCCGCAACTAGATCCTCTGACCACCAGGTCACAATGCAATAATCTTAGCTTTGAGCACATAACCATTACATGTCACTCATGACTTCAAACCAAACCAAACAAAACCAACAACAATACATAACCATTACACGTCACTTCAAACCAAACCAAACCAAACAAACAATAATACGTAACCACTCCATATCGCTCATGTCTTCAAACCAAACCAAGCCACAACAAAACTTAACCCATTCCAAATCATCCTAAACAAGCATCAACAACTCTCAATTATCCCAACGTATAAAAAAGCAATATGTTATTCAAATATGTCCAAACACAAGCAACAATAACACTCAAGCATTGCAACTCATACCACACTAACAAATTTACTGAAATGCACAAAAAGTTCCAAATAAGGCCCACACGGATTAGGTAATCCTTAAGCTTCATACGGATTGCTTAATCCGTAGGGGGCTTACGGATTACCTAATCAGTACGCCTTATACGGATTAGGCAATTCATATGAAGCTTACGGATTACCTAATTCGTAACCTCCATACGGATTTGTTAATCCGTACTCCTTACACGCCGTCGTCTATGGATTACTGCATCCGTTTCCACCATGGCCGACCTGCAACAGCCTCCACACACCACCATGAACAACTATTAGCAAACAAACCACTCACCAGGGTTACTAGATGCAGAAACGACCACCACCAAAGGCAATGTATCCATGGACAACCTCCAACAAGGTGGCTGGTGCGGCGAATAAATGGTGCAGCAGAATAATTGGAAGCACGAACGACGTAATGCAGGGAAGAACTTGCGTATAGTAATGCAGGGAACGAAGTAAGTTGATATTGCAGTTTAATATGTACCTTTTATTGCAAAGGGAATAACTTGCGGATTGCAGGGAAGAAGAAACTTGTGTGCAGATTGCAGGGAAGAAGAAGAAAAGTTTTAAACAAATTATATTATTAATTTTTAAATTAAAGGGCTTAAAGGAAAATGCACTGTTTAAAAATGGTGTATGAGAATATTATATGGTGTAGAAAGCTCATCACTACAATGATAATAACAGCTCACTATTTCCTTCTAGCCATCAATGAAAGCACGTGTACGGCTAAATGTTTGCTAGCATATAGGTACTTGGCTAATAAAGAAACGTGAACTCTTGAAGTCTCGACTATCTAGAAAACCTTAAAAGAAACTGAAAAATTATATTGATTTGGAAAGATTTAAACAGTAAAATGGACAGTCTAATAACTTCGGTGTATATATGAAGAAAGAAACACATGGAGAGAGAAAAAAATAAAAAGAAAAAGTGAATATACATGGAGATAAAAATTCTGAATTTTGGGCACTTAATAAGTGTAAATATTATGTTAGCATTTTTAATTCCTTTCGCTGTTTCCCTTTTCTGTTCAAAAAGTTGTTAATATCTTCTAATCACTTCATATTAATTATTTAGTTCTCCTTCATTCTTATTTCTCATCCACTAACCTTTAACTGACCATTAGAGGAGAGTGAAGAAAAAGAAATATTTCTAAGTAACAGCATGAACAGAACTAGAAGAGGAACAACACAAAAGTGTGTGAATGCAATAATGCATAAAATGAGAGCTTATGTTAGATATGTATTGTTAATTTAGAAATAATTATATATGAAATTCAATCCTTGACAGTTAAAACTTGATTTGTCATATAGTTCTCGAAAGTTTTCATTATGTACAAATCAATCCTTTGATAGATGAAATTTTTTATAAGTTGATGTGCATGTTTGGATTCATATTGAATCGTCCAAAATTGTAGTGAAATACTAGTTAACTTTATTTTAGGTATAATATTGATATGTTTTAGTCCAACGTTAAAGAATTTGGTTCTAGGTACAAAATCTACTTTGAATTGAAACAACTTTAAGTAATAACATTAGATAAAAAATAATAATTACACTACGTTTTACAACTAATTTGCTTTTAGAATAAAAATATTCAAACATAAATAAATTTACTTCAAAATCAATTTTAACCAAAAATAATTTTGTGAAATGCTCACTCAAACATGATTAACTTCTAACCAAGCTCACAAATTGGAGAAGTAATTTTGAAAAAACAAATGTGCACTTTCAAGAACAAAAGCAATACAAGTTACCACACTTTCATATATTCAATTATATATTGATTCTTACTTATTTTAGTTGCTAAAATAGAGCAAGAGGCATTACTTATGACACTGTGTACATGTTGGGAGCTTTTAAGTATAACTGCTAGACCTAAGTCACCAATCTTGACCCTCCCTTGATGGAATTTGACAAAGATGTTGTCACATTTAATATCTCTATGTATCACAGGAGGATTATGGCTTCTAAATACTCTAAACCACTTAGAATCTGGTGAGCCCAATTCTTAACTGCTCTAATATCAACTCTCTTGTACTTCTGCCTATACCTATAAACATAAATACAAAGTATGTTAACACTAATACAGTATAATTTATGAAATATAGATGGTTAATTTAAGCTACATGATTAGTAAAAAAGGTTTAGGAACTGATTGATTACTCTCTAAGAGTGTCAGAGGTGAACAATTCAGCGATGAAGTTGAAGGTTCTATTGTTGACATCGATCCAAGAACTATAGAAGATCATCATAGAGTCATGGTTGAGGTGCTTAAGGAGATGAACATCTGAATAAAGGCGTTGCAGTTGCTCTGGTGAGTGAAATACATCACCAAGCTTGACTTGGTTCCAAGCCACTTCAATTCGTAGTAACTCATCAAATGCCATATACACACTCTTCATTGCTCCTTTCCCTAGAACATCCCTAAACTACAAGCACCAACAAATCACAATAGTACAAGTAAATTAGTCAATTAGATTAATCAACATTTAACATATAATATATTACATTAGTACTTAAACATAACTATGGATTGAGAACAAGCCATTCAATTTGCATCATTATAGTCACTCTAGAATCAACTAGAGCCTAGAACCAACCACTTTTTAACATGTAAGGCAGGTCCTCTTATCGTTAAGCCTTTCAATCATCAATTTCATAAATGCAAGTCACAAAAACTCTACTTCGGCTAAAGAAAACAATTTAAAAATTTAAAAACAAGAAAACCATAGAAAACAACAGCAAGTTAAAAGTTTTGCTAAATTTTATTAACATGATTAACAATATATAATTTGGAAACTTCAAGCAAAATGATTTAGGAAAAAAATTTGGTAGAAATAGTGCTCCACATGACATAAGTAGTACATGAGCAGCAAACTGACAGACACAAATGCTGGTTGGAAAAAATCTCAAGCCAATGGCACAATGAATCCTAAAAGGCAGAATCGTCACCATCAACCTAATTTGAAAGGATAAACCACCATCAAATTCTGTAATGTAATGCAGAAATAATGTAACAAAAAGAAGCAAGCAAGTGAAGAAACCAACCATAACCAGATCAGAAAAATTACGCACTCTGTTCATTTAACGTATACATTCACTCACACTGTTCATTTTACGTTTCTACCATACATATACAATTGCACACCGGATTAAGGAAAAACCACACACATTCACAATTAGTAACGATCAAGATCAACAACAATGTGAAACTCTTAAGTGATATTTAAGTTTTTAACTTAAGATTTTTAACAACCAAAGAAATTTCAGCTGAACTAGGCCAAAACCTAATAAAAGATCAATTGAGTAATGATGAAAAATTGTAACAATAGATCATGAAAGTAAGATTTACGATCTGAATAGAAAAACATAATACCTTTTTGACAGAGGCAAACCAAGAGAGGGTGAGGCTGAGGAAGACAATGAAGAAGAATCGGCCCCATAGATCCAATCCTTGAGGGCCTTACCGGGGTCCTTATGGTAAGGGTTGGGGAACACAATGAGCTTTAGATTGCTCATAATTCTTAGGAGATCACATTTCACGGTGTCCAGACGAGCTCAGTGAACGTGTTGAGGGCGAGGCCGAACCTGAAGGTGGTGCTGTCGGGGCACAACGAGGGTGGGGGCGAAGGGATGATGGAGATGGAGGATTTGGGGAGGGGTGACGGTGGAGGGAGGTTGGAAGAGATGAAAAGGGAAGGTGCGACAGAGACAGAGATGGGGATAGAGGCGCGTGGGGACTGCAGGCCTCGCCGAAGGGACTGATTGGTGAACAAATTATGGTCATCGATGTCGAATTGAGAAGATAGATGAAGGGGTATGGTCGAAGGATTTGAAGTCACGGAGGAAGGTTAAGGGTTCCATGCAGATGTGGAGGAGGGTTAAGGGTTGAGTGAAAGAGTCAGTGAGTGAGCGCAAGGGCTTTTGGGTTTGTGAAAAACACAACACCATTTTTTCTAAAAATTGATGTTGTGTTTTGAGGTTAATATCGATTTTTGAAAAATCGATGTTATTAACCATCAAACAACATCGATTTTTATTAAAACCGATGTTAACCTCAAAATACAACGTCAGTTTTAAAAAAATTGATGTTAACGATCTCTATTTATTTACGAGTATGTCACATCGCTTTTTTAACATCGATTTTGATAAAATTGATGTTAAAATTGTAATGTTAAAAGAACTTTTTATAGTAGTGATTTCAAAGAAATTAACAAAAGGGATGGACTAATTATTGATATTGACTATGACAACAACCAATCCTCTAATTCAAGATGCTAATTTAACCTTGATTTTTATATTTTGTCTTTTTTTTTCTTCCTTTGAATGCCAATTAAAAAAATTCTAATCACGAGTTTCTTTCCTAATAAGGTAGTGGAGGAAATAAAAGACTTGTACACCATTGTTATCCCAATGATTATCACTCACTTTCTCAACTTTGGCAAGTTAGCAATATCAATGCATTTTTGTTGAAATATAAACTTGATTTTGGGCCTTATTTGTCTAAACAAGAAAATCCAAGTTCTAGAAGATTATAGAAAACATGCTAAGCTAAAATTCTAGAAGTATGTTCAAGAAGGATCTCCTTAAAAGATAATTCTAGAGTAGCTTATAGAATATTCTAGAATGTGTGAGTAACTTTGTATGTATGAAGAAAGTTCTAAAGAGTCATTTGTAACCATTAGATTAAGTGTGTTTGGCAAAATCCTAACCATTGGTTTGGGAGGAGACACTATTATAAATAGGCTTGATGTATTAGATTTTGTATGAAGCCAAATCAAGCAAAAAATCAAAAAGTGATAATTTGTACAAGTAACCTCTTCCTCAAAACCTTTCTAATCTCTCCCATCTTCAAATATTTACTTCAATACTTAAATTTCATTCCAAAAAATTGGCATCAAATCTAGAAGGTCCTTTTTAAGGAGATGACAAGTAGCGGCATGGTTCCATTCCAAGTTCCAATGCTCAACAAGAGCAACTTTGACAATTGGAGCATCAAAATCAAGATAAAGGCTCTCCTTGGCGCACAAGATGTTTGGGAGATAGTAGAGAAAAATCACACTGAGCCAGAGAATGAGGATAGTCTTTCTCAAACTCAAAGGGATAGTTTGAAAGACTCAAGAAAGAGAAACAAGAATGCTTTCTATCTAATCTATCAAGGATTAGATGACGATGCTTTTGAGAAGCTTTCAGAAGCAAAGTCAGCAAAAGAAGCATGGGAGAAGTTTCAAACCTCCTACAAAAGACCAGATCCAATCAAGAAGGTACGTCTTCAATCTTTAATAGTTGAGTTTGAAACATTTCATATGAAAGAATGTGAAGTTATCTCCGACTATTTCTCTAGAGTCTTAGCAATCACCAATCAACTTAAGAGAAATGGGGAAAAGCTTGATGATGTAAAAATTATGGAGAAAATTCTTAGATCGTTAGATTCAAAGTTTGAACATATTATCGCAATCATAGAAGAAACAAAAGACTCGGAGGCTATGACCATTGAGCAACTTTTGGGCTTGTTATAAGCTTATAAAGAAAAAGAAAAGGAATGGATCATGGCGAAACTACTCAAGACATAAGTTAATTAGACTAATGAAGAAAGTAGTCACAATAATAGAAGCCAACGAGGATGAGGTCATGGTGGAGATCAAGGAAGAGGACGAGGTCGCGGACAAGGACAAGGATGAGGTTGGAGGCCCTATGATGACAACAACAACTTTCAAAGAGAAAGAAGCTCAACAAGAGGTCGTGGGCATGAAAACTTAAAACCAAGATATGATAAGTTAAATGTGAAATGTTACAATTGTGAGAAGTTTAGTCATTACTCTTTTAAATGTAGAGCTTTAGCAAAAATAGATTTCAAGAAAAGGCAAAGTACATTGAAGAAAGAAGTAAGGAAGGTGACAATTTATTAATGGCTTGCACGGGTAATGGAAGAAATTAAGACAATAGATGGTACCTAGACACAGGTGCAAGCAATCATATGTGTGAAAAAATAGAGCATGTTCATGGAGCTTGATGAATTGGTGAGCGATAATGTGGCCCTTGGAGATGAATCCAAGGTAGAAGTGAAAGGAAAAGGTATCATTATCTATTTGAAGAATGGTGAGCATCAATTCATCTCAAATGTTTATTATGTTCTGAATATGAAAAGTAATATCTTAAGCTTGGGGCAACTCCTAGAGAAAGGTTATGATATTCGCTTGAAAGACAATAACCTTTTTATAAGAGACAATGAAAGTAACATGATTGCTAAGGTGCCGATGTCAAGAAAAAGAATTTTCGTGCTCAACATTCAAAAAGATGTTATAAAATTTCTCAAGATGTGCTACAAAGATGCATCTTGGCTTTGGCATCTTCGATTTGGGCATCTTAGTTTTGGAGGACTAGAGTTGCTCTCCAAGAACGAAATGGTAAGAGGATTGCCTTGCATTAGTCACCTTGATCAAGTGGGTGAAGGATGTCTACTTGGAAACCAATTCAAGAAAAGCTTTCCAAAGGAGTCCAACTCAAGATCTAAAAAGCCATTGGAACTCATACATACGGATGTGTGTGGTCCAATCAAATCAAGCTCACTTGATAAGAATAATTATTTACTTATCTTCATTGATGATTTTTTCAAGAAAAACATGGGTGTGTTTTTTGAAGCATAAATCAAAAGTGTTTGATAATTTCAAGAAGTTCAAAGTCCTTGTCGAGAGGGAAAATGTCTTAAGATTAAAGCCATGAGATTATCATAGAGGAGAATTCACATCAAATGAATTCCAAAAGTATTGTGAAGACTATGGAATTCGAAAACCCTTAATAGTGTTGAGATCCCACAACAAAATGGAGTGGCAAAAACGAAGAATAGAACAATCCTAGACACGGCGAGGAGCATGCTTAAGAGAAAAAGACTCCTAAAGGAGTTTTGGGCAGAAGTAGTGACTTGTGCAGTTTATTTTTCGAACCGGTCTCCGACAAGAAGTGTATGGGGAAAAACACCACAAGAAGCATCAAATGGAAATAAGCCTGGAATTTCTGATCTAAGAGTTTTTGGAAGCATTGCTCATGTGCACGTACCGGATGAGAAAAGAAGCAAGTTGGATGACAAAAGTGAAAAGTACATCTTCATTGGCTATGACTCCAATTCCAAAGGCTACAAGCTTTACAATCCTAATATCAGGAAGACAATCATAAGTACTAATGTCACTTTCAATGTAGAAGAAGAATGGGATTGGGGACCACATGATGGAAAATACAAATTTTTTCCATGTTTCAAAAAAAATGGCATAGAGTAATCAAGGATAGACCAAGAAAGAAAGGAGCCTACTAGCCCACCAACTTCACCAATTGCAAATTCTCAAGAAGAAAAAAGCTCAATTGAAAGAGTTCCACATTTCAAGAGCTTACAAGAAATTTATGAGGTAGCTAAAAATCAAGATAAACCTCTTTTGTCTATTTGTTGATTGTGAGCCCATGAGCTTCCAAAAACCTATTGAGAACAAGAATTGGAAAAATGCTATGGATTAAGAAATCAAGTCAATCAAGAAGAATGACACATGGGAGCTAGTTTGACATCCAAAAGGGCTAAGGCAATTGGTTTGAAGTGGTTGTATAAAGCTAACAAGAAAACGCTAAAGGAGAAGTCGAAAGATATAAGGCAAGATTGGTGGCAAAAGGCTATAGTCATAGAGTTCGTATCGACCATGATGAGGTCTTTTCTCTCATTGCTCGACTAAAAACTGTTAGACTAATTATTTCATTAGCGGCTCAAAATAATTGGAGGATACCTGAAATCTGCTTTCCTTAATGGAGTTCTTGAAGAAGTCTACATTGAACATCCTCAAGGCTACAAAGTCAAAGGAAAAGAACACAAGGATTTAAAGTCAAGAAAGAAGACTTCACCAGACTGAGAAGTTTGATTGGACTAACAAAATCAAGTTCACGAAAAGGTGTTGAAATATAAACTTTATTTTAGAGCTTATTTGTCGAAACAAGAAAGTCCAAATTCTAGAAGATTCTATAAGCCATGCTAAACTGAAATTCTATAAGCATGTTCTAGAAGGATTTCCTTAAAAGATATTTCACTACTAAAAAGTAAACATTTAACATCACCGATTTAACATTTTCGATTTAACATTGGTTACAAGAAAACTCAATGTTAAATCAGGTGCAATGACATTTTTGTACATAAATGGGTGTTCTTAACATCGGTTTTTGAAAAATCGATGTTATTATAGCAAACTTAACATCGATTTTAAAAAACTGATGTTGTAAGTAATTACTTAACATCGGTTTTTGAAAAACTATTGTTACTATGAGAAACTTAACATCTAAAAAATTGATGTTATGAAATGCGTCATTAACATCAATTTTATTTAAAAATTAATGTTAGCTCTTTTATGATAATTCTAAATCTTCCTCTAGTGCCTTTTCGATTTTATTTAAAAATTGATGTTAGCTCTTTTATAATAATTCTAAGTCTTCCTCTAGTGCCTTACTCTCTCTTTCTTGCTCACTCTCTGGAACGTAACCCTTACTCTTTGCGTCACTCTTTGGAACGTATAGTTGAAACTGTCATTTCCTACTGCGCAACCGTGTCGCTGTCTGTTCGGCATTGCGTCACTGCTACTACGTGTCAAACCAAGTTTGTTCCTTCCTTGTTTGTGCCATGGTTTTGTCTTTCTCTACCACTTCAATGTTGTTTTCGAGCTTTCCATGGTGTAAAACTTACTCAAATATTTAGTTAAGCATCAAAGTTCATTCGAATGGGAAGTCATTGTTGTTGGTAACGAGCCTGGAAAGAAATACAATATATATATATATATATATATATATATATATAAGAAATTAACTATGATTTGAATTGAAAACTAAATTGAACTGACATGGATAACTTATTTACCTATGATCTGCAATGTGTGTGTTTCTATGAGTTACAAAACTAACGTTTGATATCTTTTATTAAACTATTGATTCTATTATTCTTAGTTTTCTCTTTTTGTTCGGTGATTAAAATTTAAAAGACACCTAACTTGATAAAGATTTAGGATCTGTGACTACAAACACTCCATTCTTGTTGCTAATAACATTCCTCCCTCTCAAATAATAGAAAAGTCATGTCTTTCAGGTAGACACTTTCATTAAAGCAGATATTTTTATTATATACAAGAGAGCACCTACTTTATCTATAAAAATAGTCTTTGGGACTTATAATAAACATGTAGGCACTTTCATTAAAGCAATTGTTTAATTATGTTTTGTGACAAATCTTAATGTGTGATCTACCGTATCTTTTTCTTCTGTGATGATTTATTGTTGCTCTATCTCTTGAATAAGTTCATTGTTGTATTTTAAAATTCTATTCAATTCTTCAACTTAACTAAATATTGGAGTAAGTTTTACACCATGGAAAGCCATTGGTAATTTCATCATTATTCTTAATATTAATTATACAAATTTAATAAATCATATTTATTATACAATATTATATCTTGATGTAAATTAATTATAATATTATATATATACCTCATAACAAAATAATAATAAATTTAACCATTCAATTCTTTTACCTATCCAATTATTATAAATAATATAAAACACTTTACTGCTCACTAATAGAAACTAGGCTTTTAAAATCGATTTTTTTTTTGTTTTCCACATCAATTTTAATCCGATGTTAAAACCACCGACGTTAAAAGTGTCAAAGTTAACATCGATTTTCAAAAACTAATGTTAACAAAAGTATAGAACATCAATTTTTAAGAAAAATCAATGTTGCCTAATAAAAAATAAAAGAAAAAAATGTAAAATATGCATTAAAAAACATTGGTTTTTACTAAAAACTGATGTTGTTACATAATACAACAGCGGATTTTAGTAAAAACCGATGTTGATTAATGCACAACAACATTAGTTTTACTAAAACTTGATGTTGAATTTTTAAATTTTTTGTAGTATCCAGTCTGTTTTTTAATTTTACCCAAATTAAACCTGCAAATGAAAAAACAACTCAATCTGGGCAGTTTCACAATATAGTACAAATCATATGAATTATAAATAAAATCAATAATGTCAATATGCATAAAATCATTTTCTATAAGCGATTGTAATTTTAAACTATATTCAATTGTTAAAATCCCTCTTAACCACCTAGTGTTTCATTTCTAACTCTAAGATAAAATTGTGCCCACTGAATTCGAATTGTCTTCAATCTTTTGGGTTCCAATAAACTTTGATTAGTAAAATACTACATAATATAATAAAACATAACTTAATAAGTATAAATAAAAGCAAGTATAACAAAAAAACTAGTTATGAAGTAAACCATTACAATCTCCAAGTTATCCTTGAAATCTCCTTAAACTATCGTTGACATCTAATGCATGACATAATAGTCACACTCAGTGCTTCCCATTTGCTTATTACACTCAATTCAATAACATATTCAAAGTTAAACAGAAATTAGTGTGCATATTAGTAAATGTAATTTTGAAGACATCAACCATTGTTTAAATGACTTACTTTAACTACAATCCATTTAGTGGTGGCCTTGGATTTAGTTCCTTGAGTATCTTGGAATCCCTTCAAAGCACTGGTTAAGAGAAACATGCATGCATATTGTACAATTATCATATTGTCGTCTTAGAAATAATAAAGTAAATGTCTTACAAATTACAACCGACCTGTTAATAATTCCTTTCAATTAGTTATCGGGCTTATTGTTCAACGAACAGAACCACACGACAACATTGTTCTTAGGACATATAGCGACCAATTTCCAATGTGCATTGCATTGGAGAACATTAATTTATTATAGTGCATACATTATTTAAATTGATTTGTACAGTTTTACTTACCAATTCAAGTACACTGCAAGGTAGACATGTTTCTGTGAACCCTGCATCCATTTCTTAATATAGTCTTCAGATTCAAATTGTGATTTCCCAAATCTATGTATGGATTGTGGCTCAAGGAATCCATACACAGAGGCATTATCCGATTGCTTACTTAAGTCATTCATATGCCTATTGTTCAGACATTGACCATCGTGTATTATTTCAGAAATACCTTCATGCTTTATGTACAAGGGGATGTCGTGATTATACACCCCAAACACAATAGTATCCCACGGCACCTGCATGGGTCTGAGGAAAAGTTGGGGGATGGTCAATGCAATCTGGTATAAGAGATCGTCACTAGATTCCATCTTATATACAGGTTTCGTTGGTCCCTGTTTATCCTACACAGTTAATAAACATAAGTCAATGATAGTCAACACTTTATATGTAACAAATCCTTTTTAAATGATAATAAACACAACAAAAATGAAATACCTTTGTCGAAATAGTCTATACAAGATGTGTCGGCCAAGCAAGGAAGGTGTTAAGGGGCCCACTAACTGAACCTCTTCAATGGGTACAGGGATTGTCATTAACATACAATCCACGCCTGTCTGATGCATCCATGTCAGGGTCCTAGTTCGAGGGATCAACACAACTTTCCTTTGTGTTTACAGGGGCACCAAAAGGACCAACCTCAACATCAAGAGGCGGTATGAATCCCTGAGATTGCATTTGAGACTGCATTTGGGACTGCATGTGGCTGAAGGACAACATTAGGTTTTGCGTCACTTTTTCTGTGATCAACTGCTCTAGCTCTTCCTTGATATTTTGCTTTAGTCGATCCAAGTCTTTTGGGCTCATGGACATAGACGTGCGAGAGCTTGTTGAAGCTGGTCTGAAGTATTGTTTGATTGTCACATCGACTCCAGCAACACGGACACGGTGTGAGTGCTCTGGTCATCTAATGACAGCAACAAGTACATCCTAACGTCCACTAGCGACAAAGCTACCCTGTGTTGATTGCTCTTCCTGGGTATCTTGCAATCAACATAAATACTACATGAATTTTTGAATTTGTTGTTGTTTTTATAATTAATGACCATTTAAAAAAGATAACTTGCAATCATTTATGCAATCTCAGGTGTCACCTCAGATGTCATCTCTCCTGATTTTTTTGTGCGATCATCTTCCACTTCATGTGTCGTCTAACAGGAGATGGAGGACGAACGATTGTTTTGGTACTCCCGGATTGGGCTGCTTCCTCCAATTGTTTCTTTTGTTTTTCCTCTATTAACTTCTATTCTAATGAATCACAATCCCCACGAAACAACACGTGAGGGGAGGTGTTTAGTTTCTGGATGGCATGAACCTTCTTTCTCACAATCACACCGATTATTGTCAACAAAATGCGCTTGAAAATACTGCATAATTGTCAAATTCAAAAACAATGCAATTCAACTAACCTCCTAGGAAATGGCTCTATGACTCTCACAAAATTGGTGCCACTTTTCTTTGCTAACACCGTATTTTTCACATACATTGTCGTCATCCTCCTCCTTGCCTTGTGCCAGAGCACATTTGGAGGTCAAATCTGACTTAAACTTCCTTCATCGCTCTCCTATTGTCTGAAGAATTTTCTTCTTCGTCCTTTGGTCGGACGCTTCAAGTATATCAAATTCAGCCAGCGATACAAAAAACACATTTAACAATTACAATAACATTTTAATTGTATTAGTACAACCAATTACATTGACATTGGACATTTAATTCTAATACCCAAATGTCCTCCCAAATCAAATCCTTTTGAGCTGCAGGAACTTCCTTCTAGTTACCAATTGTGACATCCACCTTGTCCTGAGCGTTGATCCCCGAATACGTCCTTAATTTCTTTTTATGGGGACCAGTAGCCTTCCCAGTGGCAGGAGCCACATGAACCATTGGTCTCTAGGCACCGACGGGTCTGGTAGCCAATGACCTCAGCCGTGTTGCTTTCCTAGTCTTCTTCAATGTAGACGACGAAGGTGCTGACTTAGGAGGATGAGGGGGGACCATTAGCCTTCCCAGTGGCAGGAGCCACATGAACCACTGGTCTCTGGACACCGACGGGACTGGTAGCCAATGACCTCAGCCGTGTTGCTTTCCTAGTCTTCTTCGACATAGACAATGAAGGTGCTGACTTAGAAGGATGAAGGGAGCTCAGTGGTGTAGTCATGTGCCTGTTAAAAACAACATTAATTAAAGTTAAGTGAAAAGTAAAGTAAGTTATGAAATTGTAAATGTGGAAACAAGTAGATATAAAATAAAGATTACATTAAATGAAGTTAATTAATTCTTCTTCATCATGATCATTACAATTTGCATAAACTTCATCAACTTCTTCTTCTCCGTTGACGTTAGGCATTTGGGTCGAGAAAGGAGTGAGACCAATATCAAGGGTTGAATTATCATCTTCAAGATTAATACCATTGGTTTTTCCATATGGAACCACTGATCACCTTTCATCACAAGGATCTTGAACATAAAACACCTGTTTAGCTTGTTCTGCCATGATGAAAAACTCATTTTGTTAAGCTTGCTTCTTAAGATCTACCAAAGTAAATTCCAAATCCTCAGCTCACACACCAATATTGCTATCAACCTACTTACACTTGAAAACACACACAATGAATTTAACATAATTAAGTTCTCAGATTTCATCAATGACTCCAAAGTAAGGCATGGACGCCAGACAGGGATTGTGGCCATGCACAGTAGTAAAGTTCTGGGATTCAGCCCAAAGACTAACCCCACTATTTTGCATTGTGCTCTTATCATCTTGTTCTTTGGTGTAGAACGAGTACTTCATGATATCATATCCCTGCCAACTTCTAACATTTCTTTTAGGCCCATATGCTAACTTCCTTAACATTTTAGAGGCATTGTCATCACCAAAAATTGTGTCTTTAAACCAATTTAGGAAAGTCTTGTTACGCTCTTTCAACAACCTATTCTTGGTCATTTTTGGGTAATTTTCCTTCACTAAGGCTTCGTGACGAACTATGTATGACAGGAAGTCATTACTATTGTTCAATATATACAAATGAGCTTGTTGCAATTCCTCTAGACCAGGATTTATGACATGCGGCCCTCGTGAACCGTAACCTCCCACTCTCTCTTCATGCCGAGACTCGGGAAGCACAACAGGCTTTGCCTTTTCAAGGTACTCTGAACAAAATTCAACAACTTCTTCTACAACATACCTTTCGACAATGGATGCTTCAGGACGGTGGAGATTCTTTGTATACCCTTTTAAGATCTTCATGTATCGCTTAATTGGGTACATCCACCATAAATAAACAAGACTACACAATTTAATTTCCCTGACCAGATGAACAATTTGAACCATGATGTCAAAAAATGAAGGAGGAAATAATTAAAATTTGAATCCATCATGTTAAATGGAGTTGAATCCCATCTAGTTTGAATCCAACACATATTAAAATTTAATATATGATAATTAATTATGATATTGTACTTGAAAATATTACATTTGACAATTCATCTTATTATTAAACTTAATATTAGTTTCTTAAAAATAACTAAATAATTATTACCTTAGGATCTTTTTTAAATTTCAAATAATGAAAAATATTGAAAAAACCAAAACTACTCTTAACTAAGATCTCAATAGTAGTATATTACTAATAACACTATTATAAAAATACCATAACAACTCACGTTTTAATAATGTACTTTTATTTCCATAAAAAAACTTACTTTTATTATCATTATCAATGTATGAATTTTCTCTCACAAAAAAATCAATGTATCAATTAATTAATGGTTGTCTTGTACTAAATAAGATAACTTCTACAAGTAAACAAATAAGTGTACTCACTACTAGAAAAATCGCTTTCCACATCAGTTATTTTGGACATTCAACACCGATTTTTAACTGATGTTGAAACCAATAACTTCGAAAATATCAATGTTAACATCGGTTTTGAAAATTGATGTTAACATAACTACACAACATTGGTTTTCTTAAAAAACCGATGTCGAATAATAAGAAATTAACGAAAAAAATGTAAACAATGTAAATTCAACATCAATTTTTTTTGTAAAAACCGATGTTAAATTTACATAACAACATCAATTTTTACAAAAATCGATGTTGAATTTACATATCAACATCGGTTTTTATAAAAACTGATGTTGTTGTTAGTAAATTATGCAAATTCAACATCGATTTTTCATGAAAGTCAATGTAGAAAGTTCCTTTTCTACGTCGATTTTTCCAAAAACCAATGTTGTATTTTCACTTTTTACATCATTTATTACTCCCAGCCTGATACTCTAACCCAATAATCCCAATGTATACAACTTCAATATGTGTGGAAGATGAGAACATAATGAATATAATATACTTTATAAATGCCATGTGAATTCCATTAACCATCAATATTGGCTTCTTAACTCTTAACGTACAGTAAAATTTAGGATTATGTAACATGATATAATTCTTTACTTCTTTGGTACAATCTGCCATGGCTAATGGCTTAACAGCAATGGCACAGTATCCTTAAGAAAATCTACAACAAGGCTTTTATGGTATCACTTATCACTACATCTGGTTACAATCTCTCAACATAAAGTTGTGCTACTCTTGTGGTGGTAAGCAAGGTCAATGAAATAGTAAAATAGAAAGCATATGGAGAATGTGAACGCAAAAATTAGCAAAACTTGTAAGACCGGTTTGTGGATAGCTTCTTGACAAGTCTCTTGGCATTAGAAGAAACTTCAACACCTGAAGTGAGCTATATCCATTAAAATATGTTCTGTCATATTATTGATATATTTTCCATTGGCACAACTGGAATTTCTAGGCACAAAAACAATCTATGATCTATCAAAACAGAAGTTAGCAAACTATATATCAGTATGTTTAACCAATAGCCCTTGAACCATTGCTTCTTACTTAAAGCAATGTACAGTACAACACAAGAAAAGGGGGTCATAGATATTTCCTGATAAAAGAAGAAAGAAAATATCTAAAATAAAAGTATGATTAATAAAGATATTTTTGCAAAAAAAATCAACAAATAGAAAATTAAGATAAGGAATGAATCTTTAAAGATAAAATTGACCGTATCAATGAAAATCAAGGAATGGCAAAACCTTCCTTATTTTTAAAAATAAAATAAAATCTTAGTTTCCACTTTCTATTATTGATAGATCAATAGAGACTAAGCCCATGTTTGGTAACTAATTATTTCTTAATTGTTTAAGATAGCTGGTAAAATACAGCAGTGCATAGAAGGAGGGAGGAAATGCAAAACTACTCAGAATCAAATCAATGTATATCATTCCAATCTTCCTATTATAAGATACAAAACATTAACCAAATAGCATAGAGATCATCACTAGCAAAACATACCGCCTATTATGCAAGCTGATGAACATATAAATTTTGGAAGCTTTTAGTTTGTATTTTCATTGACTTGTTTTCGTTAATAATTGAAAATAAGGTGACATTTTTCTAATTATTTGTAAAATATATTAAATAAAAATCAAGCCAAAAACAAACCAAATGCACTCTTTTAAAGGCCAAAAAGTACACAACTATACTCAACTAGGCTCTTTTTCATTATCAGACCCACAGACTGTCTCGGCCTCAAATTTTGCTTTTTCTTAAGGTGTTAGAGGCAGCATGGTTATAAACCCAACAATACCAATACTAAAAGCCCAAAGAAACATTAGAGAGTTATTGTGAAATAATAAATTTTATTAGAGGGAAAAGAAGGGAAAATGAGAGGAAAGAGCAATAGCAATGCAGGATTAATTAACACCATAAAGGATAAGCTTACGTATCAACTTAAAATAAATATTTGAACTTAGTTTTGATTTTAGGGTTTATTGTATTCATCAATAATCATCACTAAGAGTTGTTAGGATATTATGATATCAGTCTAATAGTATTTAAGTAACTTCTGCAATATTTATTTTGTCATCCCAAATTAATAACTAGGACCAATATTTTATTTTATTTTGTGCATAGCATCATGGTTGAACTTGTTTTGGTTCATAAAAAATGATAAGTATATATAATTGCCAATACTTACATGATACAGTGGAGAATCAGCCATATTGAAAACCTCACCAATTCATTCTCATTAATTAGAGCTCCTCATCCAATATTGACAATAATTTCATTTTTCCCCAATGTCAACATCACTTCCCTGTTGACTATATGCCTTTTTTACAAAATAATACAATGAAATAAATATTGTTACCAATCTTTCCCAATCATTCCCTAACTTCCTAATAAGGCAATTTTATTCTAAAACTAAAATCTCTTATATTACATGTAAGATTTTGCCATAACTCCATAAGTAACTATAGTGAACATATATATGACAAAACCTACGTATATATAATATTATAAAAAAATCCAACCTGAGTTATTTCCAAAACAACTAGTAATTAACTAGTAATTACCTGATAAAGGAATTGAGAATTGTGAATTAATTTTTTCCCAATGTTGACACCTTTACAAGATACTCTCATATTATTTAGGATAATAATAACACTAACAGACAGGTTAGAGGTGCCATGATCAATCACTTCAAAACTTTAAGCTCAATTTTAATATAGTGCAATTGATAATTTGATATTGGAAATTGAGTTTTATTTCTAATTGCAGTGCTTAGTCATTTAACAGTTTGATTTAGACTTGCCTCAAATTTATCAAACCAACCAACAAGAAATGTTTGATACTTTCTTAGAAATTTCTCTGCTCCTATAACTGAACTTATTCGGATAACAGGTGTGCCAGACTTTTTTCTAGCCACATACTATATCACTATATGATCCCTAAAAGCATCATGAAAATAAGACCAACACTCAAGCCAAAATTGCATACACAAACATGACATGTTAAGCAGTTATAAGTGAAAAGAGTTTGAGCATCTTATGCTAGCCAGATTGGTGTTTTTAGTTTATATCATCTTGTTTCTAAGCCAAGCCACTATATTATTTTTCAGCAAAACCGTGAAATATTAATTCTCAAATGAAGTGAAGAATTTACATAGCAATTAAAAATCATTATACAGAGGATTTCATATCAATAAACATACTCATTAAATAAGTCATGAATGTCAAGATCATTTCTTCACAGCATTGGACCAATGCTATACCACCCCACAACATGCTCCTTTGCCATACCATGTACATAGCTTTCCTAAACCTCGTTTCCATTGAACAAGCTACCGATAAAGATCCACCGACAATTCCAAAACTTAGGAAAGTAAGATCAAGCATAATTATCATTTCCAGCATTCTCTTTAGCTTTAAGTTCAATAATCCCCAACCTACAAATTCACTCTATTACCTTAACATCCTGGCTCTAGGTTCCACTTTCCCATTCTGCAGACTTGAATTCCCATCCAACCTCATCCTCATCATCATCCGAATTCAATTTGCTTTTGGTCGAGCACATCGGATTGAGAGCAGCAACATTGGATATCGAAATCGATCCGTAGTTGTGAGAATCTGTAACATCCTCAAAATTATATCTTGAGTTTATATTTATGATTGAGTTATGGAAGTGTGATGATATTTGGATACAAAAAGAATAGTATAGAACTTATTTGAACATAAGCTGCCCAAAATTGTTCATTTCTGCCACCCGAATTGAGAAATTTATTTCTCTCTCAATTCTTATCCAAATTATGTTTATGATATATGGAATTAAATATCTAGATGTCTAATACAACATATAAAAAATTCAGATAAATATAGTTTGTGTATTGCTTGCAATAACTAAAACATTAAGAGATGTCAGTGTGGAATTTCTCAGCTTGCTGGCAGTTTTGGAGTCTAGATTAAAAGTGTTATAGCTAGAGTTTTATAACTCCAAATAAGGCATGTTATACCTTGTTAGAAAGCTTAGGAAGTCTAGTTTGACATACTAAAAGATGAGGATTTATGGGCTAGTATATTGGTATATAATAAATAATGAACAAATCCCATCTGGTTAAGTGTTTCTAGCCCTGTGGACCATTTGGATTAGTGATGATTTATAGGCTGAAATATTAGTTATGTTTGGAATTACATTTGATGATCTTTGGAAGTGATTTTGATGACATTTGGGTTGTTTGTTCATATTTTAATTATTGGATTGTTTTGAATTAAATTCTAGAAGTAGAGGTTGAATGGTATGTAGTTAAACAGTTCAAATGCTTGAGTGATTGGATTTTGAGGATGAAGTAGTAAGGTGGTAGGTGAAAGGAGATTAAGACACATGCTAGGTTATAATTTTCTTGTGAAGGTTTAAAGGAATTAGAAATTATTTGAAAAATATATTGTTGTTATTAGTTAGATTACTAACATGATTTTTTTTAGCTTAAGGATACTCAATGGTCATGCCTAAGTTGGTAATGATCTTACTTAAATAAGGTATGATGGTTTAACCATACTTGTGGTATGTATGAGGTTATGATAACAATATTTTTCCATAAGGTGCTATGTATTTTGCTTATGGATTTTATTATGGATGGATTGTGATTGATGATATGTTAATTTATGTTTCCAAGTCCAGTACGAGATTTGTGAAACAGAATTTGATACTACATACAGTACGATAAGTAGTGACCAGGTGCAGATACATGGAATAAATCATGCATGTTTGCGTAAGACGATCGAAGTGTCTACATCCCGTACGAGGTGTAGCTATATACAGTACGATATGTAGAGGCCATGGGCACCCTGGGAAATTCATCTCATGCATTCATATAGTTTGCATAATTATTTTATGGATTCAATTGAATATATTGATGTTTTACTAAGGTACTAACGTGTTTGGTGGTTTAGTTTTGCCTACTGAGAAATTTTATTTCTCACTAGATTTGTTTCATGTTTTATTTTTAGATGGCCTCAATCATCATATTCCTTGATGCACTAGATTTGGGTGGTACGTTGATAAAGAGAGAAACTATTATATCGTAACCATGCACCCAGTTATATGCACATATATTTATTTTGGCACTCATTTTCCGATTTCTGTACTTAATGATCTGTTCAATCCTAATGACCCATTCCTACAGTTCACTCTTGACTATCCAAACCCACCCACGGAACCAATTAACTTGGTCAGCGAAGAAGAGAACATTGGAGAGAACTTTTGAAATGAAGACATGGGTTGTAGGTTTTTGTACATAAATAATAATCCTAACTAGTGTAACTGAGGTGTTTTCTAGTAGTTAAGTTCTATGGTGTATTAAAAGTGAGATAGCCAAAAGGAATGACCTATGTAAAAATGGACTGTGACTACTTAAATATTTACCAATTTAACAACTTATATAAGTTATACGTTTTAGAATTTATACTAGGATCCGTTCAATAACAATGAAGGAACGATAAGGACTGTTATAAGAGGAGTTTGAGCTGAAAAAGGTTCCAGCATTGTTTATGCTCTACAACACTGCAGTCCAAGTTGTGTGACCACATGAAGAGAAAATGATTCACACACATATACAGGTAGGAAGTAGTGCCATGCTAAAAGTTAGAATCATTCAAATTATTAGTGGTAAAAGGTCAATGAAAATAGCCTTTGGATATAGGAACATATGAGAGGGCACAATAAACAATAAAACTGAATTAAACACACTAATAAGCAAGTGCCTTGAATGTTCCAATATAACTAGTACACAATAAATGCTCAGAAATTCTGCAATTTCATGTACATATATAATTTAACAATGTTTTTAAAAAATCAGGCCTATAATCTGGTTTTTATGTACTTAGAAGTCAAAACATGGCATCTTAACCCTTCACATTGATAGATTGAGTGAACTATAGGAACCGATAGTGAAATAGAATTTATTTTTAATTTTCTTCATTAGGTTAGAACCAAATCAGGTGAAGCAAGCAGTGAGTATGAACATAAAAGAAAAATAGTAAAATGCTATAGAAAAGCGTTGAGAGCGAAAAAAACGCAGAACAAAGAGCACATAATAAACTATGAAAGATCGAGAACGTAAATCCATATTTTCTTATTAAGGAACTGGGAATAGAGAAAGAAAGAGAGAGTATCTAAGATGAGAGAGTGAGAGTGTGAAGCAGTAGCTGCACGAGTGAGAGTGAGAGTGAAATGTGAGGATCACATTGTGCCGCGAGATCAAAAAATGTGGGGTTTAAGCCTTTTTTCTCTAACCTTCGGAGTCACGAGTGAGAGTGAGATTGAAATGTGGGGTTTTAAGCCTCTTTTCTCTAACCTTCAAAGTCAAGCCGCACCCCGCCACCACGAGATCGACAAATGCAAACCTTTTGTCACGAGATCGAAAATGTTATGATGATGGCATGGGGGTCACAATGGTTCGTGTGAGGGATTTGAGGAGGAGAAAGGCTTCAAGTGAGAGTGAGAAAGGTTGCAAAGTAAGGAAACTGAGGGTTTAGGCGCCAACTAATTTATAATTAAAGATCCAACAACATCTATTTTTTCAAAAGATCGATGTTAATGATACCCATTTATTTACAAAAATGCCACCGCACATAATTTAACATTGGTTTTTCTTGTAACCGATGTTAAATTGCCGATGTTGAATGTATATTTTGTAGTAGTGGTTCCAGCCATGATTTGTAAATTACTTGCCACTCATCTTTCTAATTCATTATCTTTAACTTCATTAATATAGCAAATGCCTTATTACTAGTACAGCAACCAAAAATAAGCAACCAAAAGGATAAAATACAATCAAAGAGAATAAGCCTGGCAACTACTTGAAAAGAATGCTTAACAAGTCATTTCTAATTTGTAACACATTTACTTTATCATTAGTATTTGACATCAATATTTTAATTTACAACATACATGCATGTTTCTCTTAACTAGTACTTTGAAGGGATTCAACGATAATCATGGAAGTAAATCCAAGGCAACTATTAAATGGATTCTAGTTAAAGTAAGTCATTTAAACAATGTTTGATCTCTTCAAATGGCATTTTATTAATTTGTACACTAATTTTGGGATAACTTTGAGCATCTTATTGAATTTAGTGTAATAAGTAAAGAGGAAGCACTGAATGTGGCTATTATGTCATGCATTGGATGTCAACCATAGTCCTAGGAGGTTTCAAGGATAATTGGGAAATGATAATTGTTTACTTCAAAACTAATTTCATTTGTTATAGTTGTTATTATTTAGACTGATTAAGTTGTGTTTTATTATATTATGTAGTATTTTACTGATCCAAGACCATTGGAACCAGAGAAAATAAATGCAATTCGCATTCAGTGGGCAAGATATTTTCTAAGAGTTAAAAATGAAGCACTAAGTAGTGTTTAAGAAATTTTTCAAATGTTAGACTTAAGTAAATCCTAGGTTATGGATGATATTTTTCTTTTGACATTATAGTATTTATTAGTATTTATTCAATAATAATTTTAATATACTATATACTACCTCGATTGATTTGGTTTTGGCTTGGATTGGTTCTGTTTTTAATTTGCAGGTCTGGGTTCTTTTAATAAATAAATAAAAAATGCAAAAACAATATCGGTTCTCCCCAAAATCGATGTTGTATAATACTTACAACATCAATTCTAGGAGAACCGACATTGTTTTTGCATTTTTTTATATTTGCTACTATTATATCACATCGGTTTTGGGAGAACTGATGTTGTATAGTGGATTTCAACATCGGTTTTTATAACCGATGTTAAAAATGACTACTTTTAAAAGCGATGTTGAATGTCCAAAATAATCGACGTTAAAAGCGCTTTTCCAAGTAGTGATTCTAGAGTAGCTTATAGAATATTCTAGAATGTGTGAGTAACTTTGTATGTATGCAAAAAGTTCTATATAGTCATTTTTAACCATTGGATTAAGTGTGTGTTGGCAAAATTCTAACCACTAGTTTGGGAGAAGACACTAGTATAAATAAGGTTGATGTCTTAGAGTTTGTACGAAGCCAAATCAAGCAAAACAAATAAAAATAGTGATCATTTATACAAGTAACCTCTTTCTCCAAAATTTTCTAATCTTCTCATTCTCAAATATTTCCTTCAATACTAAAATTTCATTCCAACATTTCTTAGGCAAATAGGGAAAAAAGGATTATTAGTTGGTGAAACCCTAGCCATTGGCATTGCCAACATTGCTGGTTTTTCTATCATTTTTGACCTTACATTATAGGCATAGAAGGTGTCTCCTCTTAAGCTTGTGGGGCATAACATTGGGTGCTTGTGGGTTGAACCCTCCAATGCAGCTTTATGATTATGATTCTAACTTGTGTCCCCATTTCAATCTTGTGGCTAAACTTTGAACCCATCCCTTTCTTGTGTGGCCAAAACCTCACCATTCCATCCATTGCCTCCACCTACCTTGCATTCTCTACACCTTACTTAATTTTCCAATCCTTCATCAACCCTCTCAAGATTTACCTAAGAGCACAAGGTGTAACCCTCCCTCTCATGTTCAGTGCAGTCTTGGCTCTATTTCTACATGTCAGTGTTGGCAAGGACAGATTGGAAGGTGCAAGCAAACACGGCTAGGGAGTTAATAAGAGAAAAAATGTAAGTAATATTGGAGAAGAGAATGAAGGCATGAAAGGAGGATTGATTTCTGATGTGTAGCCAAATTAAACCTTGGTGATGCTAAGTTAGTAAAGATCTTTTTTCCTATTTACTTTGTAGTAGTATACTAGGGCTTTATTTGTTACTAGCACTACTACAAAAGCAATATTCTACGACGTATGATCAACGATGGTTGTTTTAAGACCGATGTTGTAGAGTAACCAGTGGTAATTTTGTAATTCTTTGAACATTAATACAACAACGACGTCGATTTATATCATGACCATCGTGGTTTTCATAAATACAAAAACGGTTATATAATAACCGTCGTTGTAATTGATTATTCAAAGTCGGTTTTTTCAATAACCGACTTTGATGCTTATAAAATTTTAAAACATATTAATTACTTCCCCCTTCTCTGCGCCCCTTTCTCAGACAAACCCCTAATATGCTATTCTCCATTGAAGGCCTCGTAAACCCCGTTCAGTTTCGAAGAAGCACGACAACCACTCTCAAAGGTTGGTCCAAAGTAAGCCACGTGTTTGACATTGTTTTCATTCAGTGATTCCTTCATTGTTCACTGAGTTGTTCTTTCAGGTTATTTCTTGAACCGGCCTGCTTCCCGAAATCACCATTAAATCCCACGACGAGTACGACATTGCCTCCGGCATCTATCCGCTGCAAGTGAAGGTCTAGGAGGTACTAGCTTCATTTCTGCTATATTCTATTGTAACCATAGTTCTTAAAAATACCTATGTTGCTGAAATAGGTATATATATTAGTATTCTTCTTTAATGTTAATCAAATATTTCTTTTATTATCCGATCTGTTTGGTTATTGATGGATGTTGATGTTATTGATCCTATGTGTTTGGCTTTATCTATCATATAGTAGTAGTTAAGGGTTGTAATGAGTTTGGACCTATGCTTTATAAGGAAAAAAATTTCATTGGGTCAATGTCAACTCAATTGATGCAAGAGAGCTTGTTAGTAGTTTAGAAGGAGGTGTAGTTACGAATTTAGTTGGTTGAAAGTTGGTAAATGAAGGAGTTTGGATTGATAGTGTTGGACTATGTTGTTGAAACTTGGTTGTGAATGTCTTAAAATGTATAATTTGTGTTCTCACCTGGCTCCCTTCCACTATTCTCTCTTCCTATATCATTCCTTGACCTTGCTTGGATTTACTGTAAGACAATGCAAAGCATTTTCTTTTATGAGTTTCCTCACTCTAGTGATCACTTTTTGCAAACAGTGCTTCCAAATCTGAAACACTCTTTCCCTTAATTGTTGATTCATCCCCTTCGGTTGAAACCTTGTGACCTATCCTAATGAAACCTAACTTCCCTCACATTCTCTACACCCCTGAAAACTCAGTCTCCTTCACCATTGCAGAAGCCACTGCTGAGCCCTATATGGAAAAGAATCATTTGTATAATTCCATAAGGTTCGGATTAGTTTGGCATGCCTGTCTCTTTCACAACTACTTCTGAATATCAGAACTAAATTAATTTGTCATGTTTGTTTCTTTTTTCAGTGGAAATTATTCTGTTATTACAATGCAATTTTTAATAGAGTTATTTCTCTGTCCATGACTTATGGACAGGTGGATGTCATACATACAATTGCTCAATCTTATCATGTGCAACATTTACATTGGGTTTGTTCACTTAAGGAAAGGATAAAAACATATTTACTTAGTTCTGAAATAGATTTATTTTATTATTCCTTTGTTAACATGATTCATATTAATGAATGTGAAGGAGAATTCAACTAATAGACCATGCAGATAATTAAAAAACCTCATTTGAAAGGGAGAAAACTGGTAGAACAATCAACTACCGCAGTGAGAGCAATTATGCTTGTAACCTTCTTGGAACTGCTTCGGTTAATTTTTGGCTGAAACTTATGGTGTTGTATCCTGATGATCCTTATTAAATTATATTTGTTGAAGAAAAATGTTGTGCTTTAGTTTCCTCCCAATATTAAAGTATTACACAAGTAACTTCCCCATTAAGAAATGGATTTTTCTTATATTTAATTTTTAATTTTAAACATCAGTATAATTCGAACTATCATATTTTGAAGGATGATATTTGGTTTAAGGTCTAGGCCTTTGCTTGGCTTGCCCAGCATTTAGTAGCCATCTCTTGAAAGTTCATGAACATCTTATAAGTAGAATAAATCACATTTATGATAGGCCATTTCTTATTCCATCTCAAGATTTCACGTCAATGTTTAGAGATGGTATTGAAACAAAATGACAAGTTAAAGAAATTCAGTAAGCCTGGAGATTCTAGAGAGGAAGGCCAAGTAGCACTGGCCATATTGGTCAGTTCCCCATTTCAAGCTAATCCGAACCTTATGGAATTATACAAATGATTCTTTGCCATATTAAGCTGAGGTTTAGCTCTAGAAACCATAATGAAAGATCACCCCATTTCCAATGCCTGAAAGATGTTGAATTATTAGTGATGACAATTTTCAAAAACATTTTTGAATTCATGCATGTTTAATACAAAGCAGGCTAGTTGTAGGGTCTATGTCTTTACCAAAAACCAGCAAAGAAACCCTTGTTTGCAAAACATATACATATTCCAACCCAGCTAGTCCTCTCATAATTTTTTTTATGCATAACATGTTACCTCACAAATACACCACTGCAATATTTTCCTTTATAAAGGGCTTACCTTCAAAGTTGATATGCCTGAACATATGCTAGCCCCATGGCAAGCAACTCTCATGCCCATATAGCTCACACACCATAGTGAATGTAACTGAACTTGTTCTTGATCCACTTGAAGTTGTTTCTGACACTTGTTTTAAGCTTTCCCTCCATTGTCAACACACTATAGGCCTTGATTCTCTTCTTTCTGTTGAATTTGTGGTATAAAGATAAATTATTTATCTCTAGCTACTTGAAAGTGCTTCTTTTAAAACACTTATACATGGTTTTCAAAACCTAGATTCTTTTGTGACATTGAAAAGCTTGCATGGAAATTTTTACATATTTGTAGACCATTTATTTTGAGCCTTTTATGTGTCAGAAATCATTTTATTTTATTTGGCATCAACCCTAAGATTTATTCTGGTCATAAATGGGTATTGTACAATGGGTTCCCAACACCCAACAAATTTCGTCTTAATGGCTTATTGAAAGCTTTTGTTTCCTGAGTTGAGTATTCTTTACCATGTCATATTATTGAACAATACAATATTTGTTGATCTTGTTATGTATAGCAATTGTATACGAGGAAATGCATGTGTCAAGTACCGAATACATTATTTTTTTATCACCTTTTATTATTGTATTAATGGAACAAGATTGGATTGAAATGGAAAAGAATAACAGAATTGGAAGATTCCTAAGCCTGTTTGGATACAAGGCTAGAAGTGCTTTTGAGAGCTTCTCTACTGAAAAAAACACTATATTTCCAGTAGAGAAGCTCTCAAAAGCACTTCTGGCTTGTATTCAAACAGGCCCTAAATCGTTTATGTAGCTACTTATATCGTTGAGTTTATCAAGCCACACTTCTATTCAAAGCTTCTCTTGGAGGCTGTCCATCTAGACCAATAAAACTCCTACCACAAATATGTTATTTCGCAAAGGTTTTTTAATTTGGTAGCTTCAATGATCTTCATTCCATGAATAATATGTCTCACAAATTCTTAGTGTTTTACTCACATATTGCTGTTGTTCTTTTGTTTTTCATTCTCTCATTGTACATTAGTAAAACTTTGTGCCTTCATTATACACAGGATAAACATCACCTTTACTACTATAGCCTTCATCATTAGTGCTACTTAGAGAGAGGGGGACATGAGGTTGACTAGGAAGGAAGGGTATTTAGAGAGAGAGGACAAAGGCAAAAAATAAAAGCAAAGAAGGGAGTTAGTGAGTGAGAAAGAGGAGAGCGAGGAAGCTAAGCATGGAATTCTTGGAGATTTTTGGGAGTAGCGAATGAAAAATGACGTGACGATCATGAGGGTTATCGTGAGCCTCATCACCCCTTCTCTCATTTATTGTTCTATTCACGTCTCGTGCCTTTCACCACTAATTCTCAATCGGAACTGCCCCTCTGTCCCTCGCTGTGCACTCCTTAACCTTTTCTTCCTTCCTTTGTCTAATACACTGTCCATGCCCCCTCTTTCTTTCTTCCCCCATATACTCTACGTATTCAATTTCAATTCTGTCTTCGATTTTATTTCACCACTTGTGCTATATTATGTGCATTTTTCTATAGTATATTCTCTTTCCCATAATATATATAAGATGGTTTATATTTTGGGGGCATGACATATATGAGTTGTTTGTTTATCTAAGCTAAAAATTAAAATCACCAACAGATGGA
The DNA here is from genome assembly GCA_007407185.1 of Glycine tomentella. NCBI lineage: Eukaryota > Viridiplantae > Streptophyta > Magnoliopsida > Fabales > Fabaceae > Glycine > Glycine tomentella. Next base: position 93,087 of record PYAF01003783.1, read on the forward strand.
TCATATCATAATTTTGCTTACACCTTTGATTGAGGTGGGTGGAGTTAGCAAATTAGACAAAAAAAAATTATTGCATGTTATGTTACCCATTTGGAATCTTCTTTGCATGGTCCACATCTATGTATTGGATTAAATTAAATTGATCTCTTGGTGGTTGTCCTGTTGTAATAAGCAAATTTGCCCATGTGTTTCTCTCTCTGTTTGCCTCTTAGGTTGAACCCGTTGGTCATTATGAAGCAATGACTCAATTGTCGATTTAGTGAACAACACTGTCACACCTGATATAGAATTTGAAAAGCTATAATTGATTAATTATCTCTAGCTTTTCGTTGGGTAGAGGGCCTACATCCTGCAAACTACAACACAATGTATGTATCCATATCCACTATCTAATGTGATTCTGTAATGTTGTGCATTTCCTACTAATGCACTGCCAATAAAAGCCCTAATCACTTGTCATTTCTGGCTAGCTAGGGAAAACCACGCCACCACTTAGTCAATACAATAAATTAGTATTCCTTAAGGTTCTACCAACTATATAGAAGTTCCTCCACATCCATCAGGTCCCTAGTCTTCCCTTCTTCCACAAACATCTCCACCAAACAGTTTGCAAAAGGTAAAACTTGAGAGAGGCGGTGATCTTGCAATAGGATGCTACTACTTTTGTTATGTTAATGTTGGTTAATAATTTACAAATAATAATTCATTTCTGCTGCCACGTTTTGACTTCATTTTAATTTGGATTTGTATTGCACTTAACAACAGACTTTCCTATTTATGTTGTTTGCAGGTATAAGTAACCTTGTTAAGCAGTTGAAGTCGACATTATTTGAGGATTCGATCACATTTATTGATTTCAGTTCCGTTGCCATCCCCAAAGTTGCTTTTCCTCCTTGTGGCCATTGAAGAAGGTATGTATGTCTTTCGTATAGTTTCTTGCATAGCACAATTACATGTATATGGGAAGTTATTCATTGTTTTAAAGTTAAATGCATTTTTAGTGAACCTTAGTGTCCCGTTCGAGCTTCAATACATTGATTAATACGGATAGTTTGGATTAATCATTGTATTTGACCTTGAATTGTCCGTTTAGGCAGTTTAGGAAGATTGAATCTTTTTACATAATTAATGTGTCGAGGTTAAGTATGGTTTGTGGATTTTGATGGAATTTTGGATAAATTCATATTGCTTTGATCTCTGGGTACACATTTGAGATGTGGTGACTGAATGTCACTGCTTTCACTTCGTGTACTTGGAGATAAAGGCGAAATGCTGCCAAAATTTTGTCAAATAAAAAAACCCATACTTAACCTTGACACATCAATTAGTTTAAAAAATTCTTTCTTCCTAAATAGGATAGGGCCACACCTTTAATGAAATAGGTGGAATGTTTACACACATTGGATAAGCTTGTTAGTGTCACGACAGACAAAACATGGATCGCAGTTGGATGAAGAAACCACGTGTAAGTGACAACTATGAGAATGGGGTTAATTTTTCTTGCAATTTGCTGAATTAATGCACCATCATTGGGTGGTAAATTCTTCTGCCCTTGTGTTAAATGTGCAAATGGAAGACGACAGTCATTGGATGAGATTAGGTCACATCTAATATATGAAGGCATAATCCAAAGTTATACTAAATGGATTTGGCATGGAGAGTTGTCAGACATACCATCAATGTCTGAATCTGTAGCTGCTGACGAGGTATTTGGATGTCGATTGGAAGAAATGATACTGGATATTGGGCAAGAGGATTTTCGTGAAGCACATGCACCTTACTATGACCAATTAGAAAGTGATTCAAATAAGCCATTGTATGCGGGGTGCACAACTTTTACAAGGATGTCAGCCGTGTTAAGTTTGGTGAACTTGAAGGCAACATGTGGTTTGAGTGACAAAAGCTTTACGACATTGCTACAATTATTGAAAAATATGCTTCCTGCAGACAACGTGCTCCCCAAAAATCACTACGAGGCAAAGAAGATATTATGTCCTGTAGGTCTGGAGTACCAGAAAATTCATGCCTGCCCTAACAATTGCATTTTGTACAGGAATGAGTTCGCGACACTGCGTAATTGCCCCACATGTGGGGTATCCCGGTACAAATTGAAGGATGACATTAGTGGTGATGATGCGACAACAAAGAACCAGTGTCCAACAAAACTTTGTTGGTATCTTCCCATTATTCCAAGATTTAAGCGGTTGTTTTCTAATAAAAATGATGCCAAACATCTTTCTTGGCATGCAGAAGGAAGAGTAACTGATGGGTTGCTGCGGCATCCCGCGGATTCTCCCCAATGGAAGACAATTGATTGTTTGTCTGATTTTGGGTCTGAGCCACGAAACCTAAGGCTTGGCCTTGCTTCAGATGGTATGAATCCTTTTGGTAGCTTAAGTACCAACTACAGTTCTCATGGCCAGTTTTGTTTATGATTTACAACCTCCCTCATTGGCTATGCATGAAGCGAAAATACATTATGTTGTCTATGATGATAGCTGGTCCAAGACAACCAGACAATGATATTGATGTGTATCTTACTCCATTGATTGAAGACTTGCGAAAATTGTGGGTTGACGGCGTTGATGTGTTTGATGCGAATGTACAACAGACTTTCTTGTTGCGTGCAATGGTTTTTTGCACTATTAATGACTTTCCTGCATATGGGTATTTGAGTGGGTATACTGTAAAAGGGCATCATGCATGTCCTATCTACGAGAAACAAACAAGCTACATCCAACTAAAACATGGGAAGAAAACAGTCTACAATAGGCATCGCAAATTTCTCAAACCTTATCATCCTTATCGACAATTGAAAAAAGCCTTTAATGGAAACCAGGAAATTGAAATTGCACCTAAACCGTTAGATGGAAAGGAAGTTTATGACCGGGTCAAGGACATTATGACTATCTTTGGGAAGACCCAAAACAAGGAAGCTATGCAAAAGAACATCTGGAAGAAGAGGTCAATTTTCTTTGATCTTTCGTATTGGGCCGATCTAGAAGTTAGACATTGTATAGACGTCATGCATGTTGAGAAGAATGTATGCCACAGCTTAATTGGAACCTTACTAAACATAAAAGGCAAAAGCAAGGATGGATTGAAAAGTCGTCAAGATTTGGTTGAATTAGGTATACGTGAACAACTGTATCCCATATCAAATGGTCGTCGAGTGTATTTTTCACCAGCATGTCACACCATGTCAACAAAGGAGAAAAAAAGTTTTTGTTGATGTTTGCGAAGTTTGAAAGTTCCACAAGGATACTCTTCAAAAGAATATGCCTAATTTGTCCACTAAATTATGCTGAACTGGAGAGGGAGAGAGACAAAAAAAGTGTCTTTACCCAACAGGCACGGACGCAAGCACATTCTTATCCCTGCTACATAAACTTAATCAAAAACACAATTTGAAGCTTCTTCCGATGCTGCTGGTGCCAAGTACGTAGAAGAAGAACTGAGGCTATGCTTCTATAAGACTATATATCTTTCTCTAAATGCTGACTGAACCACCCAATCACACAAACCCCAACTCATGGACTCTTTCTTCTCTCTAACACCCACACTCTGACCATTCAATAATTGCACCCCCCTCTCTCTCACACACTTCACACCCCCAAGAAGAGTGAAGGTGAGTGCTTTGCTGCCCCAACGAAACCACAGAGGGTTGGGTGTGGCCCTGCTGAGCGTGACCGCCAACGCCAAGCTTCGGATAAGTCCCTTCATTGCCACGTTGGCAGCCAACCCCACCTTCGTGACAATACATCAATATTTTGGACAGGAATCCCGTGGTTCCAGTACTTCTATGCCATCCATCAATCAACATGAATTGGCTAACCTTATAGCAAACATGAAAGAAGAATGGAGAAGAGAACAAGAGGAAGTTACGAAAAAAGCTGTTGAGAAAATCACATAAGAGGTAAAGGACAAAATGAAAGAAGAGTTGAAGGAGGCCATAAAAATGGAGTTGTCCCAATTGGCATCACCACCGTCCCCTCCTGTTGACCTAGATTTTCAGCAATTAGTCGCACGAGTCAGTACAAAGGGGAGTTATGCTGAAAATGCAGCAAATGTATCAGCAGAGGAGCATGTTACGAATGTGGTACCAACAATGGGATTGCATGTTGTTTGTAATCAATCTACAAAGCTGGTTGCATTGGGAAAAGTTGAGCATGGGGTTGCCACCATACACAATGTGCCATATGCAGATGATGTGGTCAAAGTTGCAGTGAAGGAAATCATCGATGGGGACACTGAAGTTCCCTTTCCCGTCGTCTAAAATCCAATATGTAAGACAAACCCTTCACACATTTGTTGCATGGCTTACACATCTTGTGAAACTTGTAGCTGCGCAGGTATTCCTCCTATCGATTTTTTCATGGTTATTACAACATGAATGATTTTTAAAGTAAGTTGTTACCTTTTTTTAAGTTGACATGTTTCTTTACTTGCAATAGGATTCACATTTGTGTCCTAAAACTCCCAGTGAACCTGTTCCAAGGTCGGACACTGATGCTGATGATGACCCATTGGGCAAGCTAATCCAGATTCTCTTTGCTTTATACAAGAAGCCGATGGAGTTGTTGTGGGATAGAGCTAAATTTGATCTCCCTAATGAAGCGACATCATTCTTCATAACTTTTTATAATGTGAACAAAATCGTTTCAAGCAACAAAAGTTTAAACATATTTATCCTACAGTTGTGGATGATGTAAGTACATTAATTTTCCTTATGCGCTTTAAATTGGTCATTAGGTATTGCTTAACATTCGAATGGTGTTGTATTCTGTGATGTAATTTGTTAAAACTAGGTTTATGGAAGACCAAAGCACAAGCTTAGGGCATGGATCGGTCTATGTATTCCATGAGCCTCAGTCCATACACTGCACAAAGGAAAAAAGTCAAGACTGTGAAAAATACATTGAAACATGGGTCAAGGAATCACAAAGACAAGTGTACCTAGGAGCTTACTTCAATCAGTAAGCAAAATAAATGGTTTCCAAATGTTTACCAATTTTACATGCGAGAAGAATTCACAAACAATTTGTATTGATTGCAGGGCCCATTGGCAACTTGTTATGCTATGTCCTTGGTCCTATGAAGTTGTTTGGTTTTGTTCATTACATAGGAAGCCTGATATTCACATCAAAACCGCAATTAACAAGTTAGTTGAAGTATTTGATCAAAATAAACATACATTCCATGTTTAATGCTTCAATTCATGTTTTTAATGCTTCCTTTCAGGGCAATGAAGACATTGAAGCCAACATTCCATGTTAAAACATCTAATGCCATACCAAAATGGATTGAAGTCAAGGTTAGGCATTTAATGATTAGTGTCAGCATAGGTATGTTATTGGCGTTCATGTGGAATAAAAACATTAAAAATTATTTATTGTCTCATTTTAGAGCCATGTTCAACCCAGATGCTATGAATGTGGCTATTACGTCATGCATTGGATGTGGAACATAGTCACCGGGTATGTCAAGAGTGAATGGAACAAGGTATATCACATTTTGTATGCACTGTGTTTCGATCGTTTTAAACTACGAACTGACTACATCAATGATTATCTATAATTGGGCCACATTCTTGTTTTTATGTTTGATGTAGTGGTTTTTGGATTCGACACCATTGGACATGGCGTACATAACAACAATTCGGCAAAAGTGGGCATGTTAGAAGCTACAAATAAGTCGCTGACACACCATTAGATGTTATAGGACAAACTAGCAGCACGATGTATTTCATCGTTATTTGAAGAGTTTACAAACAATGGCTTTCACTAATTTAAACACTGTATTTCGGTATGTTGAGTTTATTTACATGCAAATGGATTCTTGGACTATATGTTTATTACTAGTTCTGTATTTTATTTATATGGCACAATCCTTGGTGTGTCACTACTTGGTTTTCCAAACTTGTTTTCATTTATTGTGGACATTACGAAAGGGGAAAAAAGTGTTGGTAGCAACATATATAGTATGTGCAGGAAGCAATAGCCTATAATGACCTTGTTGTTTGCTTGTTGCTGGCTGCTAGGCACACATATGTTAGCTTAGTCAAGGTGTTTTCTTATGTGCATGAATCAACATATATAGTATGTGCAGCAAACTTGCTTTTGATGAGTGTTGTGCTTTATGTTAAAGCCAATTTTTGTTTTATCAAGGGCCACGGCTGATGGATTCAAATTATATGTTTCTATTTCTAATTTTTTACTACAAGGCTGGCATTTTTTTCCTACTTAATTACATATTAAGATACATCAGTTTAAGGGGGCTCCTTTTTATTCAATGTGGTGTCTTGTTTACATGCATCTTTAATTTATTGGTACAGTAGCTTGTTGGAAATGCATTTGTGGAAGCTAGGCATGGCAGTGAGTGTTGATTTATGTTTGGTTACAAGAGCAAAACTTGTCCAAATTTAAGTAATGCATCCAATGTCACATATTGGTTAAAGTCATTATCAACCCTTGAGTAAATTGTGGCCTAATTTTATTTGAAGAAATATGCTTACTTTTATATACTGCTTTGCTTATTATGGTCCATTTTTATTGCAGTCAATTGTTTCTTGGATTGATAAGGTCAATAATACCTCAGCTTTTATTATTTTATTAATGGGAAATCCAAAAAACCAACGTTCTTTTAAAAAAAATCGTCAACATCAAAGTCGGTTATTTTGGAATAATCGACTTTGTATCCTACCATTCGAAGTCGGTTATTTGAAACAACCGTCCTAAACTGCTACTTTCAAAGTCGGTTTTTGTATAATAACCATCCTAAATTTGAATGATTCAAAGTTGGTTATTCTATAACAACCGTCCTAAATTACGTTAAATTAATTTATTATTTTTAAAAATAAATGAAATTCAAAGTTGGTTTTTTGGTAAAAACCGTCTTTGAATCATGCCATTCAAAGTCGATTATTTTAAATAACCATCGTTGATCGAACAAATATTTAAAAAAAATTAAAAAAAGGGTTTCCAAGTCGGTCCTAAAGTAACCGTCGTTGTAGATCCCCGTTTTCAATTTTGTGTACCTACAAAGACGGTTTCGAAACCGTCTTTATAGGCCTTAAATAACCGACGTTGAATGTTGCATTTGTAGTAGTGTAGAATTTGTCAATATGCCAAAATTTTTGATATTTGTATGTACACAACCTGGCTGAATGAAAAATTTAGTTAATTTACTTTATATTAATTTAAAGCTTTCAAATTGTACATTTTCAATGCTAACTAGCATTAACAACTTGAGTACAATGGTGTTAAATACTCAAATGTGAGGTTTGTCGTCCATAGTAGTCATATCCAACTTAAATGGAATTATCTCCACTAAAGGATACAAGTGATTTATAGAAAAAATAAATAGTGGTAGTAATTTAATTATAATCTATAATTTTTACATGATTGTGATTTCTTTAATATGTTTACTAATTAGTTATTTTGTTGACTTTTTATAGATATGGGGACATATCTAGTGGGTGGATCACTTTTATATTGGAACGAGAAGAGTAAATTTAGCTTATACAATGTACATTAATAATTACAATTCAATGTCATCTGACTACTTAAGAAGTCATGTGATTTATTTAAGAATTCTCATGACTTTGTATATTTTAATCTTGATTATTTATAATAAAAAAAATCCCATGATTTATTAAGAAATTCTCATTTTGTACACTCAACTTCCACTCAAAAAATATGGTTAACTATATGGAATATGGTTAAATTTATTTGATTAAATCGTATTTTTGATCTTTATTTGATTAAATTGTAAATTTATTTTATTAATTCGTAAATATAGGACTGGAACCTTTTCTTTTTCGACATACAAACCGCTAAATCATAAGTGACTATCAATGACTTAATAACATTATTAATCATGTATATCAATAATTTTATACAATAGTGTTCATTTATTTATATTCTCATATAACATAAAATGAAATCAGTCATATTCTTATGCATAAGTAACAACATGTTTAGGTGAACGATAGGTGGACAAAGTGGGACGAATATCACTACTGCTAAAATAACTAGGAATCTTAACATATAATTTAAATAATTATTTTCACACAAATATTATATTAATCTAATTTACTTAAACATATTCTTAGAAAATACTATCTTTATAAATATATTTGTATTTTTGTGTGTAATTTTAAGAAAAGACATTAATAATAAAATGATGTTGACATATATAATAATACTAAAGGAGAGAACAATGTGGCACAAAAAGGAGATAGTGACACTACAAAGGAGCGCACTCATAGAGTACACGAGATGAAGAAGCACGGTCGGAGCACGATGAAAGGCATTAGTGAAGTAAACAAAGATGAAGTGAGTCGATGATGAAGTTCTTCTAAGACTAAAAGTGAGAGTGAAGGCTAATGAAAGGAGAGCAAGAGGTTGTGTAGCATTGAAATTAGGTTTAGAGTTTATGTATGTTACTTTTTTATTCTTTTTTCTTAGTCATATAAGTTATATAACTAATTAATTAATTATAATATAATATAATCATTAGGGAAGGTGCGGGTGCGGGTGCGGGTGCGGCATCACAATATCCAATCCCACCCCCAACTATCTAAAGCAGGTAAAACCCTTCCTCAACCCCAATCATGGTCAACTAGATTTTTCCCCGTCAAACTCAGGTGCATGCTTAATTGTGATGCCTACCTAAGACTAAAGTATATAGAAGTGTTAGGATTAGGATAACAACATCTTCTTCATACAGTTAGAATCCATGGAATTGATATAGATTAGGAATTAGGCTAAGGACCTCGAAAGGCTTGTAAGAATAATTATATACTCTATAAATCAGGTAACATTTGTAAATCATGGTTCCTTAATTAAATGTGCACAATTAACCGTCTCTTAAATCTTGGATGGATATCAATCAATAATTTATTTGAAATGCAAAGAATATAGAGAAAGGCAACACATATGATTTTAATTCATAAATGCACTATAATAAGTTGACATGTGGCAGATGGAGACTTTACGTGGTGACTTTTAGGTTAAAATGTGGTAATAGGTTAATGATATGTAGCATGTTTGGAACTCTAGCTGAGGACTGTTTTGAATATAGTACAAATGTATGGTTCCATTTACGTTAAGAGGAACTATAAATTCGTATATTCTCTTTTAAATTACCAAAATTTGGAGTGCCCCACGTCAGGGTGGACATGGCCAAGGTAGGCTCCACGATCTCGTATGTTGGACGATGATTACCCACTGTTATGAGGACAAGATGGGGGACCTACAAAACATAGGAGTGGGAAACTCAAGTAAGTACATGACTTAAGTGAGAATGAGATATCAAAAGGGTCGTCCTTGTTTGTCGAGGCTTTTACAGTGGTGTAACAACCCTTGCAGATAATTACTAGCTTGTAGATAATTGTAGCTTATAAATAATGTGTATCTTATAGATAATTGAGTACCTACCACTCGATAGGGAGGTTGTAACATTATCCGTTAATATTCAAATAATGAGGTATTAGAGATAACCTGTTTGGTCCAGTAGTTTAACTGCTAACGGTAAGGCCTTACATGGAGGGCTTAAGTGCATACTGGAATGCCACATCATTAGCCACGTGTATTTTGTGAACCCTAGACAATTCATAAGCCCCAAGCTCTGAGCGAGCTTGTGGGCGAAAGAGATTGTCTGGTGTCGAAAGAGATAGCTTTGACAAGTGTTGTCTGAGCTGCTACTATTAAGTTGTCAAGGGAGGACATGTTTTTATTCTACAGGAAAACTTAGACATGTCAGGTGAGTGGAGTGTTCGTATTGGACAATTTTTTCCTTTTCTAACTGTTGGAGAACGCATTAAACACAAGCGTTCACTCATCTTTTTTCATAGGCAAGTGTAGAGCACGCGGTACTCTCGCATATGTGTCACTCTTGGAGTGGGCACGTACTGTAGACACGGCTCATGGGTGAGTGGGGCTGCATCGTGGTGCAAACTTTTAGGGCTTCATTTCAACTCTTGCCAGTTAAAGAAGGGTTGCGCCTCGACTTAAATGGAGTGAACGTTTGGTTTTTTTTATCACTGTCACTTTTCCTTTATGCTCTCTCATCTGAAACTTCTTTGTTTTTGCTTGCGATTTCCCCTTTCGATTGTCTTCTTCATTCTCAAGGTATTCTTTCTCTTAATCATGTGTTTCATTTTCGACTTTGCCATGGGTGTGGGCAATAGTGACCATGCGGGTTTGATTTAGCAACTGTTGCTAGGCCGAGAGGTCATTTCAATCGACAGCTCCTCCTCGGTGGAGACTTGTCATAGAGCTTCTGACAGCAAGTCCTCTTCTTCTGAGAGGAGGGTGGACTCACGCAATGTTAGCGGAGGTACTTCTATCCTTCATAGGAGGGAACAACCTTCTGTTGCCTCTCTGGACAGGGAAGTTATGCCAGTCACCGTGATTCTTCCCCCTTCTGTTTCGAGGGGAGCAAGAAATAGTGGTGACAGAGACGTTAGGGTTTCCTCCCATGTGCGGCGTAGCCACAGTGCTAGGTCTCTTTCATCCCCTCCTGCCCTCCCTGGCTATGAATGGGTAAGCGATGATGTTTTAAATATCACTCCTCCATTACCTATGCGGTGAGCATATTTGCTCTAGAGCGTCAACTGAGGTTGGCAAACTTGAGAACTCCTACAAGATGGTCGTCCAGGCTTGCGGGAGGGATGATTTCTCCTATCTGAGGGCGGCGCTAGGTTGTCCACCCTTTTTTTTCATGTATTGGTGTCTCTTTGAGGTGTTGGGTTAATTCCTCCCTTGAATTCTTTCCAATTTTCTCTACTTGAGCACTTGAATGTAGCCCCTTCTCAGCTTCATTCCAATAGTTGGGCTATGGTGAGGGCCTTCGAGGTCCGTGCCCCTTCTTCAACATCCGACCTAGTGTGCCGCTGTTTTCATACTTCTTTCACATGAAGTTGATAGGAAAGATAGGCTAGGTTTCCTTGAACAGCGTCTCCAAGAAGCTGTTCGAGTTTGACTCGAACGTATTTCACCGCTTCAATGACCATTTATTCAAGGTCCTTGCTACTAACATCCTGGCTGATGGGTTACAACTAATGTTCAATCGGGACGGGGAGTCTCGCTTCCCGTTCTATTGGAAGTTAAACCCTACCAGGTTCAAGTATTTTGATGAGGATCTACTAACCCTAGTGGAGAGGGTTGACAAGGCCATCTTGGAGCAACTGATGGCTTCAATGGATGCATGGGCCATCCTATCTCTTCCTTCGGCAGATGATCCTCTTACTGCCTTGGATGGTAAAATATTTTCCTTGTCTTCCTTTGTGTTTGATGTTTAATTGAATTAACACTTGTTGTGTTTTGCTTGTTTTGCAGGTATAATGGGTGACTTCTCATGGAGGCTCTTGGTGAAGCAGGTCGGACCTGCTGGTGGGATTGTGCCACCCTCTACTGTCAACCCTCCTGCTAGAGAAGGGGGTCAACCTATTGGTAGGGTTAGCCCTATTGATGTTGGAATTGTTGAGGTCTCCCTAACGTACCTTTCTCTATTTTGTCTAAGAGGAAGTGAGATTAAGGCACTGGAGTATCAGGCCACAAAAAGATAAGGGCCCCTTTCAGCCCTCGCGCTATGAGGCAGGCTGCTGGGTTACTTTTCGATTTGGGTCGCCCTTAATCTACTGGTTCACAGAGTCTACTTGCGACTCCATTGGCCATCCAGGCTACAGTTGTTGCTCTTACCCCTTCAACCCCTTCGACTCCTCCTCCTACACCTATTTAAGAGGTTTCTACTTCTTCCACTGTTATGGTTACTGCAGCGGTCTCTTCGGTTGGTCCTATCATGGCTTCTTCATCACCCATTGCTACGCCCTTGCTAAGCACTAGTGTGATGACCACTAGTGCTCCCAAAATGATGCCTCCTTCTTCTTCAGCTCCACCAGTTCCCCCTCAATTGTGTTGGCGTCAGCATCGTCTTCCTCCTCTTCTCTCCCTAGTGTCTCCTTATATTACATCTACACTTCTCCTGATACTGATTCACTATAGGGTATGGGTTATAAGCAGGAGCAGAAAGCCCCGATTGGCTGTGTCTCCTTTTGATAAAAATATTATTTGGTTAGCTTGGGTGCAGAATGCAACTGATTTTATGAAAGGTCTTCCTCCAAAGAAGTATGATGATTTTGGAGAAAAAGGGATGCTAGTAAGAGCAAGTCGATGGGACAATTGTTTAGGCCTCTCTTTCTTTGTTTTTCATTGTTGGTTTTTTGCTATAAAGGGTTTGTAATTTTGATGATGTGATTCTTCTTCTTTAATACATATGCTTTCCTTTGTTCACAAATTTTGCTCTGTTGTGTGTCTTGTATGTTGCCTTTTGTCTCTGCAATCTCTGTTGCTTGCAATAGTAAGTATAGGCCTCCTTGATGAGAATAAAATCATGGTGGCGTAGGAAGCAAGACCTTGATGGCTTTGTATGAAATAGAGAGCTAGATGACACAAGATCATCTCAGGTTTAATTTCAACCTAGTTAAAGGTCTTGTCAATCATCTAGTGATGTTACCTTTCACTTTCTAGATCTTCTCCCCTGATGCTTGTGAGGAGTTAGTCTGATTTTCACTTGGTTGAAGGTCTTGCCAACCAGTCTGGTGGTATCTCCTATTGCCTTGTGGAACCTGAACCTTTGACTATGCTTGTCGTAGTTCCAAAGAAGTAGGTTTACCAAGGGTGGACCTTGGGTTTTTTGTATTCCTACAAAAATAAAATTTAGGAATAGAAAAGCTTATCAAGGACAGACCTTGCATAGCTTGAATTTCGCGAAGGCAAAACTTGGCAACGGGGAGGCTCACCAAGGGAGGACCTTGGGTTTAACGAGCTTTGGACAAGAGACACATTTGTCCTGGGTTTTAGCGAGGCTCAACAAGGACGGACCTTGGGATTGACGAGCCTTTGGAGAAACAAGACTCAGCAAGGGCGGACCTTGGGTTTGATGAGCCTTTGGAGATGCGAGACTCACCAAGGGCAGACCTTGGGTTTGACGAGCCTTTGGAGATGCGATACTCACCAAGGGAGGACCTTGGGTTTGACAAGCCGTTGGACAATCGACCAGGAACGCATCCGTTTTGGATTTTGTCAAGGCCACCAAGGGCAAACCTTGCGTTTGACAAGCCTTTGGAGAATCGACCAAGAACACGTCCATCCTAGGTTTTGTCAAGGCTCACCAAGGGCGGACTTTGGGTTTGACAAGCCTCTGGAATGTTGACACAAGGAAATTAAAAATTGAAGGGAGATAAACTTTATTCAATGTAGTCAATTGAGTATATATTCCCTTTATTCCCCATATGTGCCTAATTCCGAAACCCTAATTTTTCTCTTTTGGGACAAAAGAATTGAGTAGGAAAAACAATGCAACACCCGATCTTGCAGTAAGTCAACTAAAATAGAACTTTAGATAGGTAGCATTCCATGTTCTTAGAATTGCTTTATCATCTACTTCCTGTAGCCTGTATTCTTTGTTGTCTAGGCTTGCCAAGACCCTGAATGCGACTTTGATTGAGTGTTTTTAGTATAGTATTTTTCTATTCTTATTAGATTATTTTACTTCTCTTCGATTCTTATTTTCTCATTTAAACTCAGATTTGGTCTTAGGCAAATAATCTGGCTTAATTTATAATTATTGTTTATTTTCAGATTTTGTGCTTACTTGACCTATCTTCCCTATGTAGGACCTATAGGATTGTACAAAACTCCAAATGGAGCATATGAGCATTCCCTAGAAAGATAAGGAAAAGAGCTATAATTTTGTCAGAGATAAGCGTAGACCAATTCTGCTATTATTATGCTTGGAAGTTAGAACATCTGCACTTGAGTTTTGGGCTGCGAGTTTAGATTTATTGATGTAATTAGCATAATTAGTTAGTTTAGATGGGCCTAATCAAAGCCCATCCCTTAATTTCTATTCAATAACTATATATTAGTGTAGCTAGGAGTTATTTGAGGACATACAGATACAAAAACGGAATTTTTAGCTTCTTGTGCAAGTTTTCAGAATTAAAACTTTAGAAGTTGGTGATTTCTTTTTATCTTGCTTTCTATCGATAACTTTTCTACTTGGATGCCCCTATACGTATAACCAAAAACTTGAAACTGAAACAGTCACTTTTTAGTTTAAAGAATAAAAATATATTAAAAGAGATACAGCTTAGTTATATAAGAGAAGTTATACTACCTTTCCCTCAAGATTGTCAGTACTCAACTGATTCAAAGCATCTGCCTGAGCCTCCATGGTTAATACTGTAAAAATAAAATCAAATAAATTTCTAAGGCTTGCTTGAAGTAAATTGTATAAGAACTATATAAGAACTATATATACATGTCCAATTTATTATTAATCCGTTTAAGTATAGTCGAAAATTGCCAAAAACCAGGTTAATTGACAGCAAATCATATTTCACAAATGCAAATCAAACAATTCCAAAGTTTAAATACCTTAAAGGTAAATATTTTTATATGGTTAATTAATTAAAAATTACTTCAAACATAAAAAAATTATATGTACATACTCTAATATAATTTTAAATTAATATATACACATTCCATACATTATAATTGAAGATTGAGCGAGATCAGTACTATAATTAAATTCATTTAATTAATTATTCAAAAGTTATTGTAAATTGTAAAATAAATACCAAAACAAAGCAAAATTATTATAAGAAACAGATTTCTACACCCTATATTCAAGATCCAGGACATTAATTTCATTCAAGAACCTCAGAAAAGTAATAACAACCGACCCTGCAACACAGAAAGCACTTGACACGCCCATTCTAAAACCAACCTTTTAACTCATTGGATACGTCAAATAAAAATACTATTAACTAGTTAATCCCAAACAAGCATCATTCTTTCTTTGAACTTACCCTTTTTCGTCCAATAAAATCGGCAATAGGCCCATTTGTTATTGCACCAACACTAAAATAATTTTTGATTGAAATACAAACAACACCAATAGCAGCATCAACACCCCTGAGACAGTGGTAGTAGTTTTAATAAATCACGAACGGTCCAATAAGAAAGGCCAGGCTCGAGACTAAATCGGAGAAGGCTTCTGGAAACCCTTGCAGCTCTCCAGCATGTTCTCTGGCAGCCCCGAATCCGAAGAAATGGAAATCGATCCCTACGCACAAACCAGCAGTGAAAATTCTTGAATCTTCTCAAATTTTCCCGAGAAAATCAGAGGGAAAGCGCGAGAAAAGTAAAGAGTAAAGTGATTTGAAAATAAACCTGATTAAGGTGCTTGAAAACTGAAAAAAGAACCCTCCGTCAACATCCCCCGCGAACTCCCTCTCGGCCTCAAAACCCTCGACCTCTCATCGAACACTTTCTCCGACAAGATTCCGAGCTCCATTGCGAAGCTCTCTCAGTTTCAGTTGATAAACCTTTTCTACAACCAGTTCGGTGGTGAGATTCAGTGAACCTCGGGTTTGAGCGATGCGACCTAGGCGTGAACACGAGAGAGGTGAGGAAGGGACGCAACTAGGTATTTGTACACGAAAGAAGAAAGGATAGGCCTCGACCTAGGTATATCTGACACGAGAGAAGAGGAACAGGCTTGTCTATAAAATGAAAAAGGCCCACTACGGTTACCATAGAAAACCGACATTGATCACACAAAAATATTAGAAAAATGAGGTAGGGAATCGGAATTACTGAAGTCAATTAAAGAAAAGGGACGCGTTGGACTTTTAATCGGTCGCCACTGAACCGTGTTTGAAATAAGTGGACATTTAATCAACTATGGTCTTCACTGAACCGTGTTTGAAATAAGCTTTTAATAAAAAGGTCTCCACTGCATCGTATTTGAAATAAGTAAACAAAGACGGTCCTAATTTCAATCGATTTTAAATTAATTAAACAACTACGGTTTTAATATAACCATGTTTGAATAATTACTTTTATTTACCAAAATGTCACCGTGTTCATTTCAACTACGACTTTTGGAAAACCGACTTCGAAAATACGTCGTAAAAGCCAGTCTCTCTAGTAGTGATGACTGTTAGACCAAATTCTAGAAAGTTGTCAAGAAGAAAAACGTGATTCAATAGATTAATTGAACTTTGTTTAAGGATTACGGTACTCCTAACACCACTACAACATAGTCTTTCTAGGTTGGTTAAATTTGACCTTCAATCTATAACGATTGTAGGTTCAATGTAGATACGAACGATGTAGGGACTTTTTACATAGGTAACTATAACAACTGATGTAGAAAGTCAAAATTTAAAAAAAAAATCATATTCATATTTAACCATCATTTCGTTTGCTTCACCTTCTCTGGCTCCTTTACTTTGTCATTCTCTATCATTGACTCAATAAAAATTCATATTTGATTGTGAGGATACTCTTCTGCTTTATCATTGTTCTTTCACCAAGATATCGAGTGTAGATCATCTAAAATAAAATGTTACAGTGTTTGGTAAAGTCACAAGATTATTGGTCCTTATAACCCTTAAAGAATAGAACTTACTACACCTGATTCATTACTTATATACACCCATACTATTTCCATTTCATTTAAGTAAAATAGGACTCTAATTAACAAAAAAAAAAAAAAAAACTATAACTCTAAACTCTCATCTCAATTTTTATAAAATACATACGAAATGTGAATATTTTATTATCACTAACTAACGTTGTTTGGAGGCAAAGCACATAAAAGATGTTGTTATAATATTTCCGGTTGGAACCCCTACACTTTTTTATATATATTTACGAGCTCCTACTCGGAGTGTTCGTAAGTATATTGATTGTATATTCAAACAACATTAAATTAGTTATAGTAAAATATTTATAAATAATTATTAAAATAATAAAAATAAAACATAAAAATATATATTTTATATTTAAATTTATAGTATTATATTAAGAATAAAATATGTTACCTCAAATATCTTTTAAATTTAAAAAAATTTCATTAATATTTCCCTCAAATACAATAAATTTAAAATTAATACTCAATTTTCATTAGTTTTTTTTCTTTACCAAAAAAATAGAAAGATTAAAACAAATAAAATTTTCCTTTCTTAAAATATAAATTATATTATAAAAATTGAGATAAATTTTAGAGTTCTATTTTTTATTATTAATTAGAGTTTTGTTTTACTTAAATGAAATGAAAATAATATGGATGTATTCAAAGAATGGATGAAGTGTACTAGGTTCTATTGCTTGAGTGTTATGAGGACCAATAATATTCGTACTTTACTAAATATTATATCATTTTACTTTAGAGTATCTACACCTAAGGGTGTCTTGGCACACGTCCTCTACCTTTGTTTGGAATTTAAATTTGGAGGAAGAAGGTGTTGACGAAGGAGACGAAGGGGTTTGAAGATTTGGTTTGGTCATGTGAGGCATGCAGTCATAGCTAATTAGTGATTTGATTTTTAAGTGATTTTGCATCGGTTAAAATATTTAACTGATGTAGGATGTTTTAACTTATTTACCAAAATGTCACTATGCTTTTTATTTACATCAGTTTTCATATGATCAATGTAAAAATAGCGACGTAAAAAGTGTTTTTTTCAATAATGTAATAATATAATTAATTCAAATTGCTTATAAAAAAAGTGTAAGTATTAAGTGTCTAGCAATTATTTATTTGGCTTGAGACATATACTCTAAATTCAAATAACATATGATTTGAATCTTATTAATTACTCCGCAACTCTTTTTTTAAATCATACTTTGCAACTCTCTTCAAAATACAACACATTCAACATTTCTCCTGAGAGTGGTGCTAATATTACACTGCCCTCTCCTTTTATGTTAAAATTTACAATTTGTTCCATTTAACTTATTAACACCATTAAAGCCGATAACTTTTCATACCACCAATAAAGTTTAGTTCAGTTACTAAGAAACAGAATCATAAGAAACAGAATCATATTCAAAAGAATGTGAATTTGATTTTCGTTATTAATTTAATGACCTTATTGGTAAATAATCTATAAATACATTTATAAATATTTTTTGAGTATTGAGATCCATTATGATCCTCGATCCAACTTATGTAAACTTTTGATCCAGAAAAAAAAAAAAATCACTTTCTCTACCCTTAAGAGATACGAGTACTACAGTATCATTCTTTCTTATGTTAAAATATAATAAAAAGAAATACATTTCTCTCCCTTAAAAATATGCCATATTTTAGCCCCTGATTAAAAATACACAATTTAGTTTAGTTAACTTAATATTGTGAAACAATATTCATCATAAGATAATCTATCTGGGAAGAGAAGTGAAATTTAAAAAAAGAAAGTGTAAATTGTCACATATTTCATTATTTGAGTATATCATTGGAGTGGTGTGAAATCTTTAACTTAAAGAGGGAAGGACGGTGTAATATTCATATCTCTTAGGGGAAGAATTTAATTTACTATAATTTATTTTACCAAACTTTATTATTCTTTTCTTTCTTTTCATATTACCGAGCACCATCCTCTATATGACTAAAACCGTTAAAGAAAATTATTATTTTTGAAGATTGTTCATGCATTTTCAAATTGATTTCGAAAATTAATCATAAACACTAGTTAAATAAAATTATTTTTGGCATATATTACATTTTTTATAAATTATAAGTAATTGTTTGTTACAAAATTATGTAGTTATGGATATCTTATTTTTTTTCTATTTAAGGTAATATTTATAATTTAATGAGAAATTAATCCATGAATGTTCCTTTTTTGTTGGTTATAGCAGTTATTGTAAATTGATTGGTCCTCTTTTTCTGCTATATATTAATAATCTTGTCTTTTTAAAAATAATCTGAATTTTCTATTTCCTTTTCCACATTTTCTAGTGTGTATATATATATATATGTATGTATCAGAGCCTGATGGGGAAGTAGGAATATATGGCCAGATCTGGTATATCTTTTACTCATCTGAAATCTTATCCAGACATGAATCTTTAATTTCCTGTTGTTTTTCTGCTTTTGTAAATGATTTAAGGTTTTAATGTCTTAACTGGTAAGTATGATAAGCAGAGAAAGTTCTGATCTGGAGTTGCTGGGGTAGTAAGTCCCGTTGAGTTGAGGGCAATAAATCCTACAAATTATTGAAATGCCAGATCTGAACTTTTGTCTGAAAATTCATTGGCTTCAGCTAAGAGATTAAAAAAAAGTCTAGAATACATCTCAGAAGTAAAATTTTTCCGGATCTACCTTTATACCCTTACAGAACCAAGGGATGGCGATGATATCAGGGGACTATTTTATGATATTTTCTTCAATGTCTCTTTTCTGCTCTTTCTCCTCTCGATTCTCTTTCAAGTCTTCACAACCTTCCTCCTCTTCTCTCAATCCCTCTCAAGCCGATAACGCTTTAATCAAATCAAACCGTAATTTTTTCGAGGAAGAAGTTTCTTTTGAAGATATTAATCAAGATCTGGATGACTGGAAGATACCCAGAATTCCAAATAATGAACTTTACAAACCCGAAGGTCGATATTTTCGTAAGACTGATTTTATAATTCGGACTGTTGAAACTAATATCCTCCTTAAAACTGATTTTGATGAAATCATACTTCTTCCAAACAATTCTTTAAAACAACATAGGCAAAATTATAATTTTTTGCATATCGGATGTGTCCAAGTTGCTGCCAAACCTCTAGGGATCGAAGGATTAAACACCTCAATTCTTTTGTGTTTAAGAGATTCCCGCCATAATCAGTTTACCGATTCCATCTTAGGCACTGTAGAGACCAGCCTTAGCAATGGACCTATCTATTTCAACTGTTATCCTGATAGGACTGTCAGCCTTGAGGATGCAAACATCCTAGATGTCTTGACCCTAGATGTCCAACTTCATGGTCTTGATATGAAAGTTGGATCTATCCCGGTCAAAATCATCTATTGAGTTCAGTACAAGGTTATGAACTCATGTGTCTCTAGAGTCCTTAAACCCAGAAAGACTGGAGAAACTACTTTGTTTCTCACGGATACAACCAAAGCCAAGGTTGTTATTCCTAAGGTCATCAAGTGGGAAGACATTAATTTTCCACAAACTTGGGCCATGGACAGAGTTGCTCCACCTAAACCCCAAACCACACCTAGCTTTGAGTCTATTAGACAGTATCACTCGGGAAGGGTTGAGATCACCTTTAATAGATCTAATTCCTTCAATACAGCTAGATCATCATTTACTAGGGATTCTAGATCAGAGATGTTTGGATCTGTCTTCTCTAGGAAATCCTTCTCTGCTGCTCCAAGTGGAAGTAGTAGTAGAATCAAGCTTCAGGGTGTAGAGACCTCGACCTCCATTCCTCAGCCTGTTTACCAACAGGATAATAACGAGAAGAGTCTGCTAGATCTATCCCCTCTCCAACCTTTTCATCTATGCAAGATTATGAAGTTATCCATGATTAATAAGACCTGCATAGATTATGAAGCCCTTAAGCTGGATTTCGACTCAGAGGAAATGACTCCTCAGAGAGAGTGGTTTCTTAGCCATTATAGGGGTATTAGTAAAGATCAGATTAGGGAAGAATACTATTCCTTTCTTAATCTTGTTAAGTCTCAAATCTTTTTCTTTAATTGGTTTAAGTCTTATGCAGCTTACCATAAGATAGATTATCCTTTCTTAGAACCAAACACCATTAGTGTTATCACTAAGTATGATCTTAAAGATGGCCAGATTGTTAGATCTGAGTTCCCTCCATCGACTAAGTTTATTCTTCCTAATGTTAGGAACGAGAAGCATGGTCACATTTATGCCTCACCCTTTAAGTCTAGGGATGAATCTGAACCTATTACTCCTAAGGATATCAAGAACCTTATGGAGCAATCCAACTATACCAACAGGTACCTTCAATCCATAGGGGAAAAATTGGGTGAAAAATCCAGTCTTGGTTTAGAAGCCAGCACTTCTTCCTCCTCCTCTAAGACTATCCAAACCCCAATCTTCAAACCTTTTAGGATGACTGATAAGCTTAGAAAAGAGTTTGCTAACCTCCAAGCTTATAATCAGCCCTCTGAAGAGCCTAGGGAAAAGATTGAAGGATTAGCATCCATCATTATCAAAGATACTCCTCAGACATCCCAAGAGGCCCGTTCTAGACCAACCCTCACTCGAGCTAGATTTAGGCATGAAGCCCAAAAGGACAAAGACAAAGAAATCAATGTCCTTAACCAAACTGAGTCTGAAAACGGAAACTCTGACTCAGATAGATCTGTCAAAATCAATCCTATTAGGAATCAGCCCAACTGGAAGCAACCCTCTAAGCTGTATTACCATAGGGCAACCGCTCCTGATCTTCTCTTAGAAGAAAGGGAAAATTTCAAATCCTTTAATGCCAATCATGTCTATGAATGGAACATAGATGGCAAAACTGAGTACCAAATCCTCAATATCCTCCAGCAGATGACCATGGTTGCTACAGCCTATGATACATCCCTTAACTGCACAGAAGCAGCTATTGTAACCATTTTAGTTTCTGGTTTTACTGGACAACTAAAAGGCTAGTGGGATAACTATCTTTCTGAGGATCATAAGATAACCATCCAGAATGCTGTCAAAATGGAAAATGATGGCACAATCCTGACCCAAGATGGTAAACCAATCCCTGACCCTGTCAACCAGTTAATCTTCACCATAATCCAACATTTTATAGGAGATTCCAACCTTTGGAAAGATAGATCAGCTAAACTCCTTTTCAATCTCAGGTGTAAAATGTAACACCCCGTAGGCCTCCGGTGTATTAACATTCATAATATCAGATTAGCGCTTAAGACTTTATTTAAATACATAGCGGAAGCATATCGAACCGAATTTCTTGATTACATTATGTATGGAACATAAAATCACATCACACAGAATCATAAAATCAAGCCTCTCCTGATCCAATATAACATAAACACAATATAATAGGCAGATATACAGAAACCACAACAAAGATAATCAGGAGGAATCATCATTAACTACATAATAACAACAGTTCTGTACATATATATACATCTCAAAATCAAAACCACACATGTGGTCATACAATAAACATATGTACAACACAATGGGTGTACACACACACCCTGTCCCCACACAGGGAAAACCAAGACTGGCATCTACCAAGAAGATCCACTCTGGTCTTCTACTGCAGCCCTCCGCCACGCCAGCAAACTCTACTAGGGCCTCCTGCCCTGTGGCCGCTCTTCTCTGCTAGAAGAATCACCTGAAAACCACAGCCCCAACCGGGGTGAGATAAACATCTCAGTAGACTCAGGATTCTAGGAGGTCCTCCCTTCCCCTGGTTCACCTCCAAGCACACACACATAACAAAGCCATACTCATATCCTAGGACATCATCCTAGCTCTCAATACCCGGTTACTCGGGTAATATAACATAAAAGTGTCGTCCCACAGGACTTTTCCAGCATCAGAGGTGCAACACCTCATTCTAGCTTTCTCAACCATCTCACAGAGGTACCATCACACAAGTGTCAATCACTGGACACTTTTCAACATCAGATAGGCACCGCCTCATGAACTATATAAACATTGTTTGAAGGCATCCATTCAGGACTTTACTCATCCAGATATGCTCATCTAAGAGGCTCTCATCCCCTCGGGATACCCCCTCTTAGAGATACCACATATCTGTATACAGCCTGGCCTGGGGAAGAACATCCATACAGGGCACTCATTCCTCAGAACCAACAGTCCACTACCTGAGAGAGATCATCCGCTACGGGGCACTCATCCCTCAGGATTCTCAATCATTGCCTGAGAGAGATCATCCATACAGGGCACTCATCCCTTAGACTCTCTGTTTACTGCCTAAGAGAGATCATCCACTAAGGGGCACTCCATCCCTCAGGACTTCCAATACCACTACCTAAGGAAGATCATCCTCATGGGCACTCATCCCTTAGGTCTTAAGTGGATTTCCATGACATCTCCCAAGGAAGATCATCCTTCCGGGCACTCATTCCAAGGGAGTCCACAGGACATATTCTACTGGCCAGAGAATTCTCATGCAATCACATTACACATCATTATCATTACATTCATCACATAATCAATATACAGTATGACACTATCACAGTGTCTATCTAGCATCAATTGCTAACATGCCATCATGGCATTTTCCTCAACATCTCATCTAATCCGATACTATCATAGTATCATCTTAACCTCAATCACAGACCATCACCATGGTCTTTATCTCATACTTAGTCATAGAACACTATCACAATGTTCATTCATCAAAAGGCCCAAGGCCAATCACAGCTGTACCAACAGGTGTACCATCCTCACAACACTATCTCAGTGCCTAGCATAGATCTATTCTCATATCATCACATCATACACCAGCACGGTGTTTAGCCATAATTAATCAATAACCAACCACAGTGGCCATTCTTCTAGCAGTACACACACACACATATATATATATATATATCATACAATATCAATTGCATGGCATAATCAAACTATC
Source organism: Glycine tomentella (assembly GCA_007407185.1). Taxonomy (NCBI): domain Eukaryota; kingdom Viridiplantae; phylum Streptophyta; class Magnoliopsida; order Fabales; family Fabaceae; genus Glycine; species Glycine tomentella. Next base: position 116,540 of record PYAF01003783.1, read on the forward strand.
ACCCACTTGGGTGGTGAAACAAGAGCAAGGGAATCACTCCCAAGAACGATGAGCTTACCTGGCAAAGTCGTGCCCTGCAGCTCCACTCCTCGAACAATGGTCTGCGTCATTGACACTCGCGGTGTCAAGCCCAACAAGGCATACAAACGCATATCACAGACCATTCATCATACAAACATGCATAAGCTCATCAAGCAGTCCTCAACTGCCCTAATGAAAGGAACCTCAGTCCTTTCCATCAGCCCAAGTTATCTAACTTAAGGTTCATCAGGCTCATCTATCACAAGCCTTTCCATAGACCCTCAGTGGTCTATCTCAACTCAACCATGGCCTCAGAGTCCTCACAGACTCAACACAAGCCATCCATAATGAGCTCAAAGCTCTTACAACCCAAAAACTCAGGAGGTTTCCATAGGGCTTGAACGGTCTATATCACAAGACACCGTTTCCATGGCCTCTCAAGCACATCAACCATGGCCCTTGCATGTCTCAAATCAAGTGACTCAGTCCAAGTCACACATGCATAAACCTAGAGCCAAAACCCACATTCACCAAATCACAATCTGAAAGCTAATTCTTCCTCCTCTCATCATTCTAAGCATGTTTCTCTAAAGGACCCAGAGCTAATTCTAGCTCTATCAACAGTAGGTCACTATTCACCCCAAACCCCAACTCTAAAAATCAACCAAGGAATCTCGAGTTTCTTACCTTAATGGCGATAAAGAAAGCCTCTGGGACACTCCTCCAAGCCTGGGTGTCCGAAGGTCACTGCCGTTCCTTGCCAAACTCGAGTCCTCTACTTTCCCATGAGAAATGGTTTCTCAGAACAAGGGGCTTTTGGGTGAAATAGAGGAAGGATTTAAGCTCTCAAACGGTTTCTAGGAGGTTTAATGTGTTGAGGAAGTGATTTGGGTGAAGAAACAAGGTCAAGGGAGCTTGGGAAGTTCATCAATGGCAGAAAAGGCGTCGGGGAAGAAGAAGAGAAGGTTTTCTCTTCAGAAAATGCGATTTCCCCTTTTATACTGGGCCTGCCAGAGGTCTGGCGCGATCCGCGCTAGCTCTGGCGATAACCACGCCACAATGACGGTGGCTGTGGTGCCAACAGCGCCATTACCGCGGCGCTACCCATGCCACACCTGGCGCTGATCGCGTGGAAAACCAGAGGAGATGGTTTTCCAGGCTACTTCCCGCGCCACTAGCGCCACCTTTGGCGCCATCCGCACTGGCTGCAAACCATGGCGCCCCTCGCGCCACTATGGCGCCCCTCGTGCCATGTTCCAGTGAGTCTGGCGCTGACCGCGCCAACTCTGGCGCTGATCGCGCCACACACCAGACATGGTTTTCTCAGCATGACTTATGGCGCCAACCGCGCGGCAACCCACGCTATCCGCGCCAAAACTCTAGGGTATTATATAAAACCCTAGCTGACTTTAGATGGTATAAAGATACTTTCCTCACTAGAGTCTTTACCCGTGAAGATAGCCAAGAGCCTTTCTGGAAAGAAAAGTTTATTGCTGGACTTCCAAAATCTTTAGGGGATAAGGTTAGGATAAGATCCGTAGTCAGCACCCTAACAATGATATTCCATATAAGCAATTAAGTTATGGTCAGCTTATTGCTTATGTCCAGAAGGTCGCCTTCAAAATTTGCCAAGATGATAAAATCCAACATCAGCTTGCTAAAGAAAAGGCACAAAATCGCAGAGATTTGGGTAATTTTTGTGAGCAGTTTGGCCTCCCTTGTTCCTCTAAACCTAGGAAAGCCAAGAAGCATACCCATAATCCTGATAGACAGAAGCCTAGAAAATTTGTTTATCATCGTCATAAATCTGGAACCCCACCTAGAAAGCTTAGAAGAGAATTCCAGACAAAACCCCCCTTTGATAAGATCAACATTCCTAAGAAACCTATAGTATGTTGGACTTGAGGTAAGCCTGGCCATAAGAGTCAATATTGCAGGCTTAAGAAGAAGCTTAGGAACCTCAATCTAGAACCCTCTATTGAAGAACAGATTAATCAGCTCTTAGTATAATCCTCCTCTGAAGAGGAATCTGACAAAGATGCTTCTGAAGATCACTCTTCAGAAAATCTAAACCAGATTCAAGAGGACGATCTATCTTTGATTGATGAAGATTGTCCTTCTTCTTCCCAGGTTAATGTCCTTACTAGGGAGCAAGATCTTCTGTTTGAGGTGATTATTTCCATTTCTGATCTCGAAGAGAAGAAAAATCTTTTGTCTAAACTTAAAAAATCTTTTGATGAACCATCCTCTTCATCTTCTAACAATAACAATTTATTAGTTAATAATAAATTTAATCTTAAAAATACTCTTAAGAAGTTTGACAAGAGTACTGTTAAACTGGTAACCATTCAGGACCTTCAGCATGAAGTTAACCAACTGAAAGCTGAAATTCGCCTTATTAAAGAACAACAAAGTGTTCATCAGAGCATTTTGAGTGTTCTACAATACGGTGATCCAACTGATGAAGAAAAACCTGATCAGAATAATCAGCATTCTGATAATGGCTCTCCTGATGATCCAGTTAGTCCTGATATCCCTCCAAAAATTTTTGAATTGATAAACCAGTTGACTATTCAAAAATTTTATATCAAGGTCAAAATTATCGTTGGAACCTTTATCCTTGAGACTGAAGCTCTGTTTGACACAGGGGCAGATTCAAACTGCATTCAGGAAGGATTAATTCCAACTAAATATTTTGAAAAAACTTCAGAGCGACTTAGTACTGCTAGTGGATCTAAGCTTCGTGTTAATTTCAAACTTTCTGACGCTTTTATTGAAAAGGATGATTTTAAGGTTAAAACTTCTTTTCTTATGGTCAAGAATCTCAAAAATTCGGTTATATTGGGAACACCTTTTATTAAATCCATCTTCCCTATAACCATTTCAAATAAGGGTATTTCCACTACTTATTTGAATAAATCCATCACTTTCAAGTTTCTTAAGGATCGAATTATTAGAGACTTGAACCTAATCTTTTTTAAACAAAACCAAATCAATTATCTTAAAGAAGAAATTTCTTATAAGAAAATAGATGATTTGCTTAATCAACCCATCATTCAGCAACGAATCCAATCCTTGTCTAGCCAAATCCAGAACTCCATCTGTGTTGATCTTCCAAATGCTTTCTGGCAAAGAAAACAGCACATTGTTGATCTCCCTTATGAAAAGGACTTCAATGATCGACAAATTCCAACCAAAGCCCGACCCATCCAGATGAGTCAAGAACTCCTTGTCCATTGCCAGAAGGAAATCCAAGACCTTCTGCAAAAGGGATTAATCAGAAAAAGCAAGAGTCCTTGGTCCTGTTCTGCTTTTTATGTCAACAAACCAGCTGAAATTGAGCGTGGGTCTCCCCGTTTGGTTATCAACTATAAACCACTCAATCAAGCCCTCCAGTGGATCCATTATCCGATTCCGAATAAAAGGGATCTTCTTAATCGTCTTTTTTCTGCTAAAATCTTTGCCAAATTTGATATGAAATCAGGCTTTTGACAAATTCAAATCAGTGAAAAGAATTGTTATAAAACAGCTTTTACGGTCCCTTTTGGGCAATATGAGTAGAAGGTCATGCCCTTTGGATTAAAAAATGCTCCTTCAGAATTCCAGAAAATTATGAATGGCATTTTTAATCCCTACTCTTCCTTCATTATTGTCTATATTTACGATGTCCTTGTTTTCTCTCAATCAATTGATCAACACTTTAAAAACATTAACATTTTTATCCAGATAATCAAGAAAAATGGTCTTGCTTTATCTAAAACTAAAATCAATCTTTTTCAAACTAAAATTCGCTTTCTTGGTCATAACATATAACAGGGCACAATCACTCCTATTAATCGTGCCATTGAATTCTCGACCAAATTCCCAGACCAAACCATCGAGAAAAACTAACTCCAGAGATTTCTTGGCTGTTTAAACTATGTTGCTGACTTCTTTCCTCAGCTGAGTAATTTGGCTAACCCCTCTATGATCGTCTTAAGAAAACTCCTCCTCCGTGGACCAACGTTCACACTGATCTGGTCAAACAAATCAAGTCTCAGGTCAAAAACCTCCCATGTCTTTGCCTTCCCAATCCCTCTGCCAAAAAGATTGTTGAAACTGATGCCTCTGACATTGGTTATGGTGGTATTCTTAAACAATCCATTAATGGCAAAGAACAAGTAATTGCATTTACTTCAAAGCATTGGAATCCTGCCCAGCAGAATTATTCCACAGTTAAAAAGGAAGTTTTAGCAATTGTTTTGTGTATCTCAAAATTTCAATCTGATTTGCTTAATCAAAGGTTTTTAATTCGTGTCGATTGTAAGTCTGCAAAAGAGATTTTACAAAAAGATGTTAAAAACCTTGCATCAAAACAAATTTTTGCATGATGGCAAGCTATTTTGAGTATCTTTGATTTTGATATAGAATTCCTCAAAGGTACCTTAAACTCTCTACCTGACTATCTCACTCGTGAATATTTACAGGGGAGAAACCAACAGTAACAACCTCATGCCAGATACCGTGAAATCATCTTCCTCCTCACGAGGAAGAGGAAAAGGCAGAACCTCCAAACCAAGACTAGCTTAATCACCTATACAGGGTCCGGATCTTCGTCCAAACAAGAAGAAGGTCCCAAGAATCATTCTAAATCTGGGTCATCTACCCAGTCTGGGTCATCAACCCGGAAACTACCCCAATCCATTACTGGGTTGTTTACTCAGAAATCAGAGTCCCAATCTATTTCTGAGCCCACTAATCAGAAGCCTAAACCCCAAACACAAACAAAGGAAGATTATGCCATGCCAATCCAAGTCCTTTTGGCCCTTCAAGAACAGGGTCTTACCCACCTCCCAAAAGGTCTCCCATGTAAAACTTGGGCAGACATCACTTCTGAAGAAGAAGACAGTGAGAGATGTCTGGCAACCATGATTAAAAACATGAGAGAAACCCCTTAATCCTTCAACAACCAAAAGGCAAAGCCATAGTTCAGCAGCCTGAACCCTTGGCGATCCAAAGGCCTAAATCTCAAACCCAGTACGTCCCTAAAAACAAATACCAGGACATTATACAGATGGAACCTGAATTTTGGGACCCAAAGCCAAACAGGGTCCCCCAGAAGATCTTTCCCAGAGATATTCAGGGCAATCAATACCATTTTAAACCAATCTCTTTGCTCAAGACCAGACATTTTTATGAGTTTATTCTTGTGGACACCAACTCTGTCCAGATTAAACATCATAAAAATAAAGACTCTGAGCAAATTGCTTATTCAATTCTACAAATCCTTAAGGTCCTAACACCAAAAGAATTTGGAGAATTGAATAAGATTAAAAAAATTTCTCAAAACTATGATCTCATTGGTTTTTCATACTGGGATTATCAAACTGCCTGGTATAACGTCTTTAATTTCCAGAATAAAGACTTTATGCACTCATGGCTCATTTATTTTAAACAAAATGTCTAGTACAGGTTTCCCCAATGGTTTTTGCAGTGGTGGAATTATTATGGACCAATCCTTGAGATACTCCCTTCCGAGGTAGTGTCTGGCTTGACAATCTTTACTAAGAAGTTTGAGCACCCTGATAATGATCCATTTCCGGTAGACTTGCACTTCTTCAGTAAATTGTCTCTCGCCTGGATCTTCCAATGGCGATATATCTATGGTAACATATCAGTTAAAGGACAATTGCCTATGCTTCACAGACAAGCTCTTGTCAAGTGGTGGTCTCAGTTTGACCATTCAAGAGCCAATCCAGAACAAGTATCGCTTTGGTTTAAACAACACCCAACCCTAACCAAAGCTGCCGACCCAGAAGCATGCAAGTTCCTCAATCAGAGATCACAAGTCATTGCAGCATTGGCATCTTCCTCATCAAAAGAGAAGTTCAAGAAAAACATGCAGATGATTTTAAAACTCTTGAAGAAGGAATATATATATATATATATATATATATATATATATATATATTATTCATAAAAATTAAAGACAACATAAGAGAATTTATAACACTCAAATATTCTATTCAATTATTTGAACAATGGAGTAGGGATATATATTAATATTTACATATTTTTTTAATAAAACATAACAGATTAAATAAATTAAAGTTATCCATCCATTCTAAGAAGATAGAAAAATTGTACTTGTGATGTCGTGATCATATAAGGACCTCAAACAAAACCTTTTCAAGACATAATACCTACTCTTGTTTTTGCTATTTGGTTTTTCAAAAAAACATAATCGGAATAATGATATTTGAACAATAGAGTAGGGATATATATTTACATATTTTTTAATAAAACATAACAAATTAAATAAATTAAAGTTATCCATCCATTCTAAGAAGATAGAGAAATTGTACTCGTGATGTCGTGTTCATATAAGGACATCAAACAAAACCTTTTCAAGACATAATACCTACTCTTCTTTTTCAAAAAAAAAACATAATCGGAATAATAATAATCATAAAATATATAACAAAATGTTTACTTTTGGCAAATATACAAAAGTTCGAATTCAAGTTATTAACGTTGAAGCCTATTTATTCTAAAAAAAAAAAAAAAAACTTTGAATCCACGGATTTTTAACTACGTACAAGTCTAAGTTTTTTAAAGAGCAAATGTGTGTTTTTAGTTCGCTTAATTTTGTGTCCAAATTAATTTTAGTTCTTATGTTTTAAAAATAATATTTTTAATCATGGTGTTTTTTTTATGAATTTTGTCTACTTTAATGGAATTCAAGAATTTAAGATGAGAGACACTAATTATATATAAAAAAAAAAAAAGAGAGAGAGAGAGAATTAAACGTATTGTTTCTAAAATATAGAAATTAAGACTAAACTTAAGGAATCTAAATTTTCTTTTCCTTTTCTTTGACCACATTGTCTTAATTGACCAGCTCTCTCTCTCTCTCTCTCTGTATATATATATATATATATATATATATATATATATATATATATATATATATATATATATATATATATATATATATATATATATATAGGTACAACTGCGACCTGACCATGAGGTCCTACTTCGTGTTTTCTTCCTTTACCAAGCACCATACAACTATATTTAGATGTTTCATAGTTTTAATTTTATTCTACATCTTTCTTTGATTAATTTTTGTCCTCTTTCTCCTTTTCTACTTGTATTTTGTTCATTCAGTCTTCAATCTTTCTCAAAAAAATCGCAATGACTCACTAGATATCAGAGCCACATTGTTTTTATTTTCTTTATATGCATATACACACCCATGTATAAGTATTTCTATTCATACCAAATTATCACACCAAAGACTCATCATATCACATCAAAAATTCGCAGAAAATCAAAACCCATCAATAATGGACACATGTTTTCAAAGTTCATTTTTCGACTCTATGCTTGCAATAGCCTCAACATTTTTTTTTCCAAAATGTCCACATTCTACTTATTTTGGTGTGGATTATAATATTTTAAGTCTGTCTTTTCGCTCATTAGCTATTTTTCTTTAATTACTATATACATTGTTTCAAAACCTTATTTTTGGTTAGGGCTCCCTTATGTTATGTATATATTCTCATATACCTTTGGTTCCTTTGGCAGAATTCCCTAAAGTTTCTTCGCAATCTTCTTTGTCTGAAAAAACTGGAGCCAAAATGTGATAATAGCTCATATGAGAATTTGGAAGCCAGTTTCCTTGTCTTGGGAAATAATCTGCAATCATTGTTTGCAGGTGCAGCACCATCAAGATTAACAAGCTGATCTTTGACAAGAGTACTGTTTTGACTTGAGAATCTTGATGATGTTGCATCGGCAATAAATGATTAACATAAATAGATCTTCCACTAGGGATGCTGGATCTGTTGTTATTTGCATTTGAAATGGTTGTTGAAGATAATATTTAACATCCTGCAACCAAGAGTGGGTTGGCTGTGCTTGTAGAATCATGCATATATGTTCACAAAGGGTTCTCGATCGATTCAATTCCTATTCATGGCACCTATTGGTCAGTTATCTTCAGTATCATTTATAAGCCTTTGTCCAGGTTTGGTAGTATTAATTAACTCTGCAACACAATAGCTTTTTTTTGTTTTTCGATAATTAAAATAACCCAATATATTCAATGGGTTGAGTACAACATATAATCTTTTGATAATTTAACATATCCAATTACTCCTATATTGTTACAGGACTGAGGAAATATTTCATTTGTGTAGAAATTAATAATGCATTGTCAAAGCATTTAATTTGAACCTTCCACGACATGCTATGTTGTTTAATCTCGGCTATGTCTATAATCCATAAACACCTCTGGGAAATTGACCATGTTGACGACACGGCCAGACATTATTGTTTATAGTGACATTGTGCCAAATTATAAACATCAACTTGTGGAATGCATGACACAACCTTGTCATTTTTTAGCATGGCCATTGCAACTGTCGAACCTATTTTTTTCCATTTTGACCAATGCCCTTGCTACTTAAAGTCATTGCTTGACCTAGGGCAGAAGCTAGCTAGACACAACTAGATTCAGTTTTCTTGATGAAATTTACATTTTGATGATTTTTCAGGGGAATGTTGACTCAGTATTCATGTTGGACACAAAAACAAGGAGCGGAACAGTACAAAGTTTGATGAAGAGTATCTACCTCTAGAAAAGGGAGGTTTTCATATCTTTTATCTTTGTCACTTACTATTATTGAATTTCTTCGTTAATTGATAAATGACCATCCACAATTATTTAAGGAGAATTATTGGACAATCCAAGTTTAAAGTGTTTGAGTGACCAAACTGTAGTTCTTAACTAACAATTGGATATTGTAAATTGGCAAATATTATCACTACCAAAATGATTATATGATGCACCTTCAAGAACAGTCCCCCAAAAATCGTCTTAATATATAACGCAATAATAATTTTGTAAATATTCAACGAAGATGATTTTCCAAAAATCATCTTGGAAACTATCATTTCATCTTCATGAAAATTGTCTTAAAATGGTTGTCATTCCACGACAATCTTTTGAAAACTATCTTAGAAATGAGTGTGTTTTTATTTTTATCTCTCCCTCTACTCTCTCACGCTTAACGTTTCTCACTCTCCCTCTCACGCTCTGACTCCTCCTTTACCTCGTTGTTTCGGTTCTTCCTTCTCCCACCCATTGTCCCAAGATAGAACTCAACTCAGGAAACTACTCGAAATTGTGGAATCACTACAAAAAAAATGATATTTTGTGGCGACTAAAAAAGTGTTTTCTGGAGGCTAAAAGCCACCACAAAAATAATTTCTGATGGTCAGGATTGATTGTCAGAAGTAACGACGTCAGAAAAATTTGTGGCGTTTTTTAGTTGAACGCTGGTAAATTCGTCAAAAACATTGTGGCAGCTAAAAGCCGCCACAAAATTATTTTCACTTTTTTATTTTTTCACTTTCTATTTCTAGCGATTTAAAAACCGCCACAAAGTGAGTTTTTGCTTTTTTTTGCCAAAAACAGTTTTTTTTTGCCAAAAATAATATTTTTGATAAAAAAAACTCATATTAATATTTCTCTAGTTTTAATCATTTCAATTAGTTCTATAATTATTTTCATTCCTATTTGATTAAGTATAAAAATTATTATTAATAGCAGGAAAGCATGTAACTCTTTGTAGGAAAGCATGTTGTCTTGCATGGAATCAGAAATAGCAGATTAAAAACAATTCATACAAAAAATTGTTGGAGGTGAATTGAAGGAAGAGGTTGCTCTTGGGTCGGACGAAAGACAGGAAAAGAAGTCAAATGTGTATTTAGCTGACTTAACAAATTTGATCCTTTAAGCTCAACCTATTTCTTAATCATTTTTTATAACTAATTGAAATTGATTGATTTAAACCTTAAGGTTTTGATTTCAGCATATAATATACTTTTGTTGGTTAAGTTAATAACTTCCCAATGCAATGACTATATATGTTTTTCATCATCTTATCTTTAGGTTCCCATGTTTAATGTGGGAAGAACATGTTATTTCGTATTTTGTCAATATTCTGAACTTGGGAAACATGTTGAGAGTTCAGAGATTAGTTAAAGTCTTGGTTTGGGGAAAAATAAAGGTGCTTCTTGCTTGATGTTAATTCATATATAATCATAATCTTGAGGAAAAAATTGAATAGAAGTGAGATTTGGAACTTTGGGGTTTAAATGACTAATTTTTTTATTTAAAAAAAAGCATTGCATGGTATATGATGTATTTCTTTGTTTGACTCAAGTTATGTTTGATGATTACATATGAGGTTGTGATATGTTTTAATGTTTCTTATTACAATGGAAGTATGTTCACCTTCTTTTGCTACTGAACCTTGAAACATATATGCGACTTTTTGAAGCAACGATGCTTCTTTAGAAGCAGAAAAATGAATTAAAAAGGCATGAAGCTTGGCGGGTTTTGAAGGATTCCATAGAGTCCGCAGAAGCGTATTAGACCTAGTATGTTTTAATCTTATAAGATCATCCTCGTCTTTCTAATCAAAAGGAGAGAATTACCTCTTGAAGCGTGAATGCAATATCCTCCTTTATCTTTGGTGAGTTCTCTCTTAGCCTCCTCAATCGACTACAAATGACAAATCTTTCGTACTATTCTCAAATAAGGGAGAGGAAAAATATGTGGACACTTTTCTATTTTAGAGAGATAGTGGCAACTGTTATATTTGTCTAAAGAAAATATGATTATTATATAAGAGAATAAGAAACCTAAACCTCGGTCTCTTAAACCCTTGTCATACACTTAAGCCCAATAGCTTGTGTATAAAGAGCATTCCCAACAATCTCCCACTTGTTCTTGAGTACAAACTTAAGCTTAAAGCCCAAATCCATGTAACTCACTTTTCATCATCAACTGAAAATGCCCCACCCTTTGTTTCAAGCTAGCACGGGGATCCGCCATCTATTATTAATCAAGGCTCCTTATAATCAATAAATGATTATATAATTTGGTGATATCCCACTAAAAGCCCGAAGTTGAACTCCAAGATCAATAATAATAACATATATATAACTCGAATATGCATCGCCCTTTTATAATATTTTGATAATTGATTGATGAGTTTTTTGTTACTCAATCAATTATTTATTCTCTTGACTTTGATAATTTGTCTAATGGATTACATGCATTGGTCAATGTCTTTAATGTCCAAGTACCGAAACTTATCAAGGGGACATATCCTACAAATTCCATGTTTTTTATCTCATAAAAACCGATAGTCAAATAATTTTCCTCCAAAAATACCGAGTTATTGGTCGTCAATTGGTCGAGCCTCACTCGTTGGTAAATCAAAGAATGAAAATTATTCAATTACATATTTATAATAAACTCACGATTAAGAGTAATCACATAACTATGATTAGCTAGAGATTCGATACTTATAACAGAAAAACAACCTTAATCAAATCTTTCCTTAACCCTTTCAATGCGAACATTAATTCACACCAATATTTTACAATGGTTCAGACAAGACCGTTTCATAAAATATTGTAGCCTAAATAAAGCCTCCAACTTTATTTAATAGCAGTGAACCCATTCATCAATTGTTAGAACCAATGATCATGTCCTCCATGAACATATCCATATGATCATATACTCGACAATTGATTCAGACCTTGGTGTTTGTAAATTTTGTGTGCATACCATAAATGAATAATACCTCATTATAACTTTAAAAAATACAATAGCATTATGCCTTGCTCAAAGAGCACAAAATAAATAAAGTGGAAATTCAATCTCCTAAAGCTATAGCTAGTTCAGAATCTTCTTAAGACCCATATATGTAACATGCCTCTCGAACACACGTTCAGGCAAATTCTTGGTAAAAGGGTCAGCAAGGTTTTCTTTCGTTGTTATCTTGGTTACCACTAAAGTGGTTTTTCTTGAGTCAATGTCTCCTTGAAAATTTGAGTCTGTGTAACCAATGGTTTCAAGACTCCCACTAGAATAAACCAACATATAATCTTTCGTTCTGTAGATAATTGAGTATATGCTTAATTGTTATCCAGTGTTCCTCTCGAGGATTAGAATGGTACCGACTAACAACTCCCACTGCATGGCAGATGTCTGGTCTGGTGCACAATATAGCATATATTAAACTACTTACAGTCAAAGCATAAGGTATCATACTCATGTGTTCTCTCTGCTCATAAGTCTTAGGAGAATGCTCCTTAGAGAGATGAATCCCATGCTTGAAGGGTAAAATTCCCTTCTTGGAATTCTCCATGTTAAACCTAGCAAGGACCTTGTCAATGTATGAGGCCTAGGACGACAATGCCAATAACCTATTCTTCCAGTCTCGTAAGATTTTAATACCAATAATATAATTTGCCTCTCCCAGGTCCTTCATATCAAAATACTTGTTCAATTAGGTCTTTATGCCTAACAATACCTTTGTGTCATTTCCAATGAGGAGTATATCATCTAATTAAAGCACCAAAAAAGATATATCTTCCCCTTGGATTCTTTTATATACACATGGCTCATCAGCGCTTTTCTCAAAACCATAAGATTTAACGGCTTGATCAAACCTAATGTTCTATGACCTGGATGCTTGCTTAAGTCCATAGATAAACCTTTACAACTTGAACACCATGTGTTCCTGCCCTTCGACTATGAACCCTTTTGGTTGTTGCATATTGATGTCCTCTTCAAAATTTCTATTTAGAAAAGCAGTCTTGACATTCATTTGTCAAATCTCATAATTGAGACTTGCCATAATAGCTAAGAGAATTTGGATAGACTTAAGCATGGCTACTGGCGAAAAGGTTTCTTCATAGTTTACACCTTCTATTTTGGTGTACCCTTTTGCCACCAATCTAACTTTGAAGGTTTCAACACTTTCGTTTGATCCTCTCTTTCTCTTGTAGATCCATTTACACCCAATGGGTTTTATCCCTTTAGGTGCTTCTACAAGAGATCAAACTAAGTTAAAATGCATTGATTTCACTGCACAATTCATAGCCCCAATCCATTCCTTAGCATCAACATCTTCAAGTGAATCATGATAATTAGTGGGATCATCATCTCTTTTAGTGGTAAGAGCCTGGTATGGTTCTCCTAACAAGAGATATCTTGCGGATTTACGAATCATTCTCCCACTATGACTTTGTGTAACTTGTTGTTATGCATCTATAGGAGGATCCAAGTCAGGTGGATCAATAATTTCTTAAAGATCTTTATTAGGTGGGTTAACCAATTCTTGATTTTGTTCTTCAATAAGTAGTACTTGCATTTCTACAAGTTCCACTTGTAGATCATTATGATGAACTTCTTATTTTGTATCTAGTTCCTATGTATGTTCACCTTCAAGTATATTTTTCTCTCTTTGAACAACAATAGGAACATAAGATTGAACCACCTGAGGTTGAGATAAAATTTGACCTGAGATAAGCTCATCAAGAACAATCAAACTCTTTGGTTTGTAATTTGCCATATACTCCTCCTCTAGGAAAGTCACATGAGTGCTCACTAAGACCTTCTTACCTTTTGGACTATAAAACATCAACCTCTAGTTCCTTTAGGATAGCCTACAAACATGCACACTTATGTATGTGAGTCCACTTTATTTGGCTTCTGTTGTAAGACATGTGTTGGAGCACCCCAAATCTGAATATGGTTCAAATTGGGCGTGCGCCCATTCCATAGTTTTGTGGGTATCTTTGAAACAGATTTAGATGGAACTAAATTTAATAAGTACATGACATTTTCTAAGGCATATCCCCAGAATGATTCTGACAGACACGAATAACTAAGCATGGACCTTCCATTTTTAAAAGGGTTATGTTTCTCCTTTCAGCAACTCCATTATGCTGGGGTGTCCCTAGAGAAGGTAGTTGTGAAAATATCCCTTCCTTAGTTAGGTAAGACCTGAACTCTCCACATAGGTATTCACCTCCTCGGTCAGACCTAAGAGTCTTGATTTGAACACCAAGATGTTTTTCTGCCTTAGCCTTAAACTCTTGGAATTTTTCAAAAGCTTCAGACTTATAACGCATCAAGTATATGTATTCAAATCTTGAGTAATCATCAGTGAATGTGATGAAGTATCCATACCCTCCTCTGACCTAGACATTTATTGGTCCACATACATCAGTATGTACCAATTCCAGCTGAAGGGTGGCATGATTTCCTTTGGCCTTGAAAGGACGCCTTGTCATTTTACCCTCTAAGAATGATTTACATACTGGTATCGATTCAAAAACCAGCCTAGGCTCTTATACCAATTGAAGGATTCCATAGAATCTACGAAAGCGTATTGGACCTAGTAAGTTTGAATGTTATATGATCGTCCCCGTCTTTCTAATCAAAAGGAGAGAATTACCTCTTGAAGCGTAAATCCAATATCCTCCTTTATATTTGTTGAGTCCTCTCTTAGCTTCCTCAATCGACTACAAATGGAAAACTTCTGTACTATTCTCAAATAAGGGAGAGGAAAAATGTGTGGTCATTTTTCTATTTCAAAGAGATGATGACAATTGTTGTGTTTGTCTAGAGCAAATAGAATTATTACATAGGAGACTAAGAAACTTAAACCTGGGTCTCTTGGGCCCTTGTCATACACTTAAGCCCAATAGCTTTTGTATAAAGACCATTCCCAATAGATTTATATGACCTTACTCATAAGATATGTTGTCACATATCGGCACTTGTTAGTAAAAAAATAGGTCATTTTACAATTGAAGAATGTCAGTCTCAATTACTCAATATAATATGGTTATTTTGATAATTATATGTAATGTATCACTCAGCGTGCTGTAAGTCATTGTATATATGATTGACTATAGATTTTCCCAACTTTTCCATCTCCTCCCCTTCATGTTGTCTCGAAGACCAATTCAAAAGTTCTTACTTCTTCAACTAATGATTATTTTCTTCGTTACCCAAGAAAATACTGGTCTAATGTTCATGAAATGTCTTAAGTATCATTTCTTTAACCTGATCATAGGAGGGAAGACACTTTTTCCTATTTTCTCATTGTCTCTTTGGATGGTTTACCAAATTTGTTTAGTTTTTCCTGATTTGTTTCCCCTAGTTAGATGGGATTATAATTATAAATAGGATTAATAATATGGGCTAGTGCTCTAGGTTTTATGAACATAACCAACATGTCAATACATTGTATTACAACAAAGTTTATCTTTATATTAATTAGTGTTTCATTCTCTTTTATCTACATTCCTACCTCTGTACCTAAAATCCGATAATCTCAACAGCTTTTTAGAATATTCATCTATGTGAAATTTTGTTTGAGTTGTGAAAGGTCTACATATTGTATCTTGCAATAAATACACTTAGAAGTATTTGTCTACCAAATATCAGTAATTTTTTGTTCACTTTAGTCTAACAATTCTAAATAATTGAATAATGATAAATTGTTATGTTTATGAAAAGAAATTATGAAATCTTTTCATTAAACATAACTGGCCATTTGACCAGGAATATACCGATGAACTAGTAAACAAGTTGGTAATCATGTTTCTATACTAAGATCTCATCTAAATATTCATGTACATAAGTAATGCTTTCATATCACTTATGTTTAGAATTCAGATAATCTTGCAGCAGTTACAAGTTCTATTACTTGGTTCTTATTTTCTTAAGAAATTCTTAATAACTGACGTACTAGGAGGAACTAACTTTCCAATGGTTTTATTTTATTGATCAATGTTATGATTATTTAATAGAGTTTGCAGCGGTCCAGTTGAGACTTTCACATATCTGTTATGTAGTTTTGTCATACCAGAGTATCAATTATCAACTTTGTACCTCTATGATTTGTTTCTATACTGACTCCTTTGCATGATTGGTTGTTAAGATAAACATGAGGCAAGCCCTGAGCAATTGGAACAGCAGCCACCTTTGAAAAAAGCTGTTACCGATGGTGAGATTGGTGTGGACCTAATGAACTTCTCACAAGTTCATAAGCAAGAGGAGGCAGGGTCTAAAGCTTCTTCATCTGATTCAATAATTGGCTCATCATCATCTTCTACACAGATGAAAAATGAGACTACTTTAGTTGGCAAAGTTAGAAGTAACATGGGTGATACTCAGGAATTGAAGACATATGTTGCTCTTACCCAGGTTTGAAAGGACGAACTTTAATTATATAGGATAACAATGTAAGATCCTTGAACTCAGTCAATATTGTAGAATTTTTTTGTTTGAGGTTACATCCTTTGACAAAAAATTGAGACCTAATCGTTGTTTATTGTTTTTTATGTAGAATTTTGAGAGTTTTATTCACTGATTTAGGTTTCCATATATTAGACGAATTGAAGAGGCTTATACGATTATACCCTGATATAGAAATTAGAAAATGTAGAACGAGGAGTGAAAACTCACTAAGCTATATGTTCCTAGGAAATGGTACTATGTTGTCATGTTTTTTTGAATTGTGGTTCTTTTATGGAATTTGAACTGATGTTATTGTTAAAGTACATACATTGCAGCTCTGCCACTAACAGACTCATAATTGCAAAGGACCATGCCTCGATTCAGATAAACATTGCCCATTTGGATGAGAATGGTATTTATAATGGTCATTTTCCAATTCTGTTTTCTTTGCTTCGTTCGACCATTTTTCAAATACATTACTTATTGCATTATGGTTTAATATTATTTAGAGTGTTGGTAACTTAGAGCTTCCAATGACATTACACATTGCCTTTTGTTTACTAGTTGTATATGCATGCATGCTGGAAATTTAGGTTTAATTGCTATATACTCTGATTCATCACTACAAACAGCACTTTCTACGTCGGTTATTTACTGCCTTCAACGTCGGTTTCGCAACCGTCTTTGTTATGGGTGTCGTTGATAACTAACGCTTTCTACATCGGTTGTGAACCGTCTTAGAAAGCCTCATTCAAAGGCAATTCTTAGTTTAGAACAGTTTTTATTTCTGTCTTTATTTTTTTTACATGCAACTAAGACGGTTGTTAGAAAAGAACCATCTTAGAAAGTGATATTCTAAGACGGTCTTTGCCAAAATCGTTTTAGAAAGTCACATTCTAAGACGGTTCTTTTTTAGTACTCATCTTAGAAAGTAATTTACTAAGACGGTCTTCGAAAACAACCGTCTTCTTTTCCTTTAAATATATTTTTAAAAAAAACTCAAATCAAAGGAAACTAGGACGATTATTAGAAAAGAACCGTCTTAGAAAGACAAATCCTAGAGTATGATTATCTAATACGGAAACTCCTGTTGTGTAATTGAATAACAATCTATGATGATTTTGTAACCTCATCGGTAGCGTCAGCAACATATCCAAGTTTGCCTGTATTAAGACCAGCCATATTGTAACATAATGACATATGTGTAAGAAAACAATAAAGTAAAGAAAAATAAAATACACAAATATACATTACAATCCAGTATGAAACAATTTCAATCCCTTTACTATACTTTCCAAATACGATGTTCATCCTTGTTGTCCAATGAAGGGGTTCCTTTTCTAAAGCCAAAAAAATTGTCTAAGAATAATTTCCATCATGTAGAACATTTACTTTATGAATTTTAGTTTAAGTTGAATACACAATGATCATAGTTTGAAGGCTTTGCTTTCCACGGTGGACATAATAGCGTAAAAGAAGTAGGAATTGGGTCATATGTAGGACCCACGTCAACTCACAAAAGACGCATTAACTCCAAGTACACCCTCATGCCTTCACTATATATTAATGCTCAAGGAAAACATACTTAATGGCACTTCAAAGACAGTTTATGAAGTACAGGAGTAAGATCATAAACAAAGCAAGTGGAACTAGTTCTAAAAATTTACTGATTATAAACAAAGCAAGTACACCCCCATTTTATTTTTTTACTGCATGATTACATTTCTTCTCTCTCTTTTTTGTAATTTTTAGTGCACTCCATTTCCAAGTTTCAAACACTCAAACATGTGTCACTGTTAATATTTTTTTCTTCTTACCCAGATTGTGCAAAACACAAGCCACTATCTAGTCAGTCAATAATTCTATATAGACGTTAAAAAGGTATGCTTGTAAGGTGTCCCAACAAATTTGGGTTTTTAACAGACTTCCAAGCTTAGTCTTTAAGTAAAGTCTTAAAAACAGTCTATATCAAATAAGTAGGTCAAATTTTCACACACACACACAAAAAAAAAAAAAAGCCATAGGCCAAATTTAGTCTTTTAATTTGAGAAACAAGTTAATATTAATGCTTGTAAAATGCATAACCTAGCCAAAGCCATGTTTACTGTAATACCTTGTATTTTAAGCATGTAATTAAGCTTAGATTAAGCTTATGATTAAGGATAAATAATATGCCTAAGAGTGTTCAGAGAAAAGCGTCAGAAAAGAGTTGAGAAAACCCTGTCTGGGTTATGGCGCGGACAGCGCCAGGTTCCACGCGGTCAGCGCCACAAGTGGCCTAGAAAACCAGTTTCTGCTGGAATC